>CM038222.1:42320019-42522014 GCA_021442155.1 Cymbidium sinense | reverse complement strand
CATTCTTTTTAATAGAATTATTGGATCCCCAAAAAAATTTATTAAGCAAGTGATCAATTCTGATAAGAGTAGAATTAATGGGAATACTAGTTTGAATCAAATAAAGAGGCATAGAATTGAGAGTGCTTTTAAGAATAGTGAGTCTGCCACCAAAGGAAAGTAAATGGAATTCCCAAACAAAAATTTTATTTAAAAGTTTTTGAATTATTTTAGAAAAATGATGGGATCATTTTGGACCTTTAAATAGAGGAGAACCCAAGTACTTAAGAGGTAAGTGTTGATGTTTAAAATTAGTGATTTGTCAGATTTGATTGATTTCTTTATTAGAGATACTTGAAGAAATATAAAAAAAACTTTTGTTATCATTGATTGAAAGACCACTTTCTCTACCAAATTTATTTTAAAAAAAATTTTGAGGTTATTGATATGTTGAATAGAAGCATTGCAAAAAATAATGAAATCTTCAATAAAGCTTAAGTGGGAAATAGGAAGATCACCAAGAGTTTTATAGTACATACTAGGATTATTTATAAATAACTCATTGATGCTTCTAGATAAGTACTCAACAATAATAATAAATTAAGCAGGAGATAAAGGATCCCCTTATCTTAAGACATGGGAAGAAGGAAATAAGCCCAAACATTCCCCATTAAAAAAAATAGAATACCAGACATTATTAATATAATTTTTAATAAGAAAATAAATTTATCAAAAAACAAAAATAAATTTAGAATATGGAAAAGGAAATCCTAAGAGATATTATCAAAAGCTTTGGTAATATCTAATTTGAAAAGAATGTTTCCACCTATAGTCTTAGCATCTAAGTCATGAATTAATTCTTGGGCAAATAAAATGTTATCAAAAATAGATCTACCATTAACAAAACTAGTTTGGTTGAGAGATGATCTTATGAAGTAAAGGACTAAGCATGTTTGCAAGAATTTTGGAAATTAGCTTATTGAAGAAGGTGCAAAGACTAATAGGTCTAAAATCACTCCAATAGTGCAAATGATCTTTCTTAGGTATGAGAACAATAGAAGTGCTAGAAATATATCAAGGAAAATGATTACCATTAAAAAAAATCAACCATAACCTTAATCAAATTATTTTTAATAGTAAACCAACAATTTTGAAAAAATTGAATAATGAAACCCTCTAGACCAGCAACTGAGTTTATGTTCATGCTATTAAGAACTTTAAAAATCTCATCTTCATTAAGCATAATAGTAAGCAAATCATTGTATTCATTTGTAATAATAAAAGGAATCAAGTGAAATTTAGAAATAGCTTTATAAGATCAACACTTATTAAACATATTTCAAAAGTAATTAATAACCTGAATAATATCATTATTCTCCATAATCCATTCTCTGTTGTCATCTTTAATTTTATGAATATTATTTAAAGCTCTTTTCTTATTAACTAAAGCAAGGAAATACCTAGTATTCATGTCACCATCCACAATATGCTTACTAGTAGCTTTTTGATGCCAATAAGTCTCTTCCATATTTTGAAAATTAACAAGATTATCTTTCGCCTCAGTCAAGTCCTTAATCTTAGAAGGATCAAACATAATAGAGACCTCAAGATCACAAACCATTTTTTTCATATCTTTGGTATTAGCAAAATGGATTTTAAAATAATGCTTATTCTACCAACAAAGATTATGCTTAAGTCTTTTAAGATTAAACCAAAGTCTACTCATCCCCATAATCAAATTATCAGGATGTAAAGGAGCTTTCTAATTGTTAGCCAGAAGATTAAAAAAAATCAGTATGTTGAATCCACATGTTCTGAAATCTAAAAGGAGAGAAATTATTTAATCTATTAGAATTATCTTTAATAGAAACCAAAAGAGGAGCATGATCAGACAAGGTTTAGCTTAAATGAAGTAATATGTCATTGAGTAATCCAATGAGTATTAAAAAGAATCTGATCCAACCATTGTCAAAGTCTAGAGTTTTGCAATTAATTAGAACTTTAAAACCAATATCAGTTAAATTATAATCAAGGATCATATTAAAAAATTCTTTCATGTAATGAATATTAGGAGAGCAACCACCACTTCATTCAGAAGTGAATAAAATAGTGTTGAAATCACAACCAACAAAGCAAGGTTTACTGACAGAGGAACAAAATTCCTCAAATATCCCAAAGAAGATTTACGCGGATCTAAGCCCAAAATACTATAATCACCATAAGAGATTTGAGTATTGACAACTTGTTCAAAATCATCAAGAATAGAAACCTCTATAAAGTTATTCCAAAAACACCAAATATTATTACTGACATTAGAGAAAAATGTATTGAAATCGATCATTCTAGCAACATGGTTAATTTTGTTATCATGAATAAGAAGCTCCAGAAAAAATAAGTAAAGAAATATTATGTATAGGACAAAGATTTCTAATATGGTTACAAATATAGAGGGTATGAATCCCTCTAACATTCCAAACAATAAAATTAAACATATAGAAATAAAAGAGGGGTTAAGAAAAGGTTAATTAATAGAAGAGGGAGGTCGTAGCTGATTTAGTGTTTCTTGGCAATTTGGGAAGGAAATTTTTAACATTTTTTCTCTTTTTAGCATGATATGTTTGAAAACCAATTTCTTTTCCCATATAATCATCATCTGAGAAAAATTTAGCAACATTAGTCATAGATTTTTTTAGAGAATCTCTTGATTAGAAATGAGTTCTCCTTCTTCCAAACTTTAGAATTAATTAAAGCCAAATGAACATCGGGAAAAGCAAGAGAGGGAATAGAAACAGGTTTATTAAGAGGCAAGTGTGAACACCAAGCCCTTCCTTTTTCATGATCCAAATTATTAGACAAAGCCAAATCTTTATGAGAATTTAAATTATCCTGAATCTGGAAAATTTAATCAATTTTTTCAACCTGAATTTGAATGTTGCATAAGATTAATATCCTCATTTATATTCTCAATCAAAGCTTCATTTTCATCAATCAAAGCTGACAAGGATGTAGGGATTGAATCAGAAGACACATTATCATCATCCAAAAGTTTAGAAAAACTATTGTTATTCACATTATAAGCCTTCAATTGCATAGAAGAAGTAAGAGGTGAAACAACCTTATTAGGAACATTAAAAAATTCCTTTTTTTTGAAGTAGCTTTTTGATATTTAACAGTGATCATCCTAGGGTTAGGAATAGAAGTTTTTTTAATAGGGATTTTTGTTTTTAGGTGAAGATGAAGAATGATGCATTTAGAATTATTGTGCCCATGGATTTTACATTGAACACAAACGATAAGGAAATTTTTAAATTTAATTCTTTGCATATAACTATAATTTTTAGATCCCAACCAGATTTCTTTGAGGTGTTTCTTAGTAATGTCCAATTCAACAAGGATTGAAACCACTGAAGGATGAGATTTCGTAGCCGTTGCCCAATCAGTTTGCAATGAATGACCAAATAAAGCACCCGTAGTAAAAAGTAACTAATGGTTAATGAAATGAATTTGCATATTAGGGAAAGAAATCCAAACGGGAATGTCTTCGAATGATTTCAATGTAGTTAAAGCCAAGTTAGTTGATGCCCTAGCAGGATCCATAGTATCCTTCAGTTTTCTCTAAGGAATCATCGGGGAAGATGCCAAGCCATGTAGTAAGTCTAATGAAGACATGAAATAAGCTAGGGGCCATTAATTCAAGAAGGAATCCAGTGATAATCGCACAAAATAGCCAGAGTATAGAAAGTTAAAATGAGAGAGGAAAGGGAAATCCAGAACATGGGGATGAGGCTTGCAGATTTTTTGGTTTTAGGTTTCAATTTAGGGTTTAGGTTTACTTTAGGTTAGGGTTTAAGTTTAGTTTAGGTTTAGGTTTAGGTTTAGATTTAGGGTTTAGGTTTTGGTTTAGGGTTTAGGTTTTAGTTTAGGGTTTAGGTTTAAATTTAGGGTTTAGGTTTAGGTTTAGGTTTAGGGTTTATTGTTTAGGGTTTATAATTTATAGTTTAGATTTTAGGTTTAGGGTTTAGGTTCAGGGTTTATGATTTAGGTTTATTTAGTTTAGGTTTAGTTTTAGGATTTAGTTTAGGTTTAAGTTTAGGTTTAAGTTTAGATTTAGACTTAGGATTTAGGTTTAAGGTTTAGGTTTATGTTAGATTTTAGGTTTAAGGTTTAAGTTTAGAATTTAAGTTTAGTTTAATTTAAATTTAAGTTTAGGTTTAAGTTTAAATTTAGTAGATTTAAGATTTAAGTTTAGTTTAGTTTTCTTAGGTTTAGGTTTGATTTAGGTTTGGTTTGAGTTTAAGTTTAGGATTTAAGTTAAGATTTAGTTTAGGATTTAAGTTTAAATTTAGGTTTAAGTTTAGGTTTAAGTTAGTTTAGTTTAGAGTTTTATTTAAGTTTAGGTTTAAGTTTAGTTAGGTTTAAGTTTAGTTTAAGTTTAGGAGTTTAGGTTGGGATTTAAGTTTAGGTTTAGTTTAACTTTATTAAGGCCTTTAAGTTTAAGTTTAGGCTTAAGTTATATTTAGAGTTTAAGTTAGGGTTTAGTTTGTTTAGTTAAGTTTTAACTAGGTTTAGTTTAAGTTTAGGTTTATTTAGCCTTGGTTTAGGTTTAGTAGTTGGATTAGGTTTAGGTTAGTTTAAGTTTTAGAATAGGTTTAGGGTTTAGGGTTTAGGGTTTAGGTTGAGGTTTAGGTTTTGGGTTTAGAGTTTAGTGTTTTATGGTTTAAGGTTTATGGTATAGGATTTAGGGTTTGAGGTTCAGGGTTTAGGGTTTAGGGTTGTAGGTTATGGTTTATGGTTTAGGGTTTAGAAATAAGAGTTTAGGGTTTTTAGTGTTTCAAGTTTAAATTTTAGGGTTTCGTGTTTAGGGTTGTAGGATTTAGGGTTTAGGGTGTAGGGTTTAGGGTTTTAGGGTTTAGGATTTAGGGTTTAGGGTTTATTATTTAGGGTTTTAGGGTTTATGGTTTAGTGTTTAGGGTTAATGGTTTTTAGGGTTTAGGGTTTAGGGTTTAGGTTTTAGGTTTAGGATTTAAGTTTTAGTTTAGGGTTAGGGTTTAAGGTTTTAATAGAGAATAAATTTGTATTCTCTTCAATTTCAACCAAGTAGTGCATCAAGTTTTCTAAGATACAAGTGATGACATAAATAAAAATGAGTATGTATGAGCAACTCAAAACCCAAGATAGCTAGAACTATCCCCATATAGTTTAAAACAACAGATCAGATTGATTGTTCTTTAATTTCTCCAGTTCCCATCAAAATCACCACCACCTCTCGATAACTGCCGCCTCGATATTCTCCAGCACCTCCAGATCCCCAACCACAACTATGATAACCGCCGCCTCCACCACCAGATCTAGACAGAGCATAGTTGATGCTGATGTTCCCACCATCAAGGTTCTACCCACTATTAGGGTTTAGGGTTTTGGGTTTATCATTTTAGGGTTTAGGGTTTAGGGTTAGTGTTTAGGGATTAGGATTTAGAATTTAGGGTTTAGTGTTTTGGCTTTAGGGTTTAGGGTTTTTAGGGTTTAGGGTTTAAGGTTTAGGGTTAGCTTAGGGTTTAGGGTTAGTTGACCGTTTAGGGTTTAAGGTTTGGGGTTTTAAGGTTTAAGGTTTAGGGTTTAGGGCTTAGGGTTAAAACCATTGGGTTTCAGGTTTATGGTTTATGGTTTAGGGTTTAAGATTTAGGGTTTAGGGTTTAGGGTTTATTGGTTATGGTATTTTTTAAATTAAGTAAACCGATAGGTTTAAGGTTTTGGGTTTAGGGCTTAGGGTTAAAACCATTGGGTTTCAGGTTTATGGTTTATGGTTTATGGTTTAAGATTTAGGGTTTAGGGTTTAGGGTTTATTGGTTATGGTATTTTTTAAATTAAGTAAACCGATAGGTTTAAGTTTATTTAGTTTATTTTTATATATTTTAGTTATTTTTTATTTGGATTTAATTTTATTTTTATTTAGTTTAGTTTAGTTATTTTAGGTTTATTTATTTTAGTTTAGGTTATTTATTTAATTTAATTTTTATGTTTATGTTTAGGTTTTAGTTTAGTTTTATTTTTAATTTTATTTTTTAGGTTTAAGTTTGATTTTTTATTTTTAGGTTTAGGTTTAGGTTTTTATTTTATGTTTATTTTTAGGTTTCATTTTTTATTTTAAGTTTAGGTTTATTTTTATTTTATTTTATTTTATTTAGTGTAAGTTTATGTTTTCGTTTAGTTTATTTTAGGTTTAGTTTTTATTTATTTTAGTTTAGTTTATTTTAGTTTAGGTTTAGGTTTATTTTATTTTTATTTTTGGATTATGTTTTTCTTTTTTGTTTAGGGTTTTGGTTTTATTTTTTTATTGACTTTTAGGTTTCTTTTTTAGGTTTAGATTTTTATTTACTTTATATTTATTTTATTATATTTTATTTTTATTTAAGGTATAATTTTATTTTATTTATGTTTTTTATTTTATTTTTTAGTTTAGTTTAGGTTTCCATTTATTATATTTTAATTTTATTTTATTTTAGTTTTAGGTTTTTATTTATTTTATTTTTTATTTTATTTGGTTTAGGCTTTTAGCTTTTTTAGGGTTTAGTTTTAGGGTTTAGGGTTTAGGTTTAGGGTTTTACAATTTAGAGTTTAGGGTTTAGTGTTCTGGGTTTTTAGGGTTTAGGGTTTTAAGTTTAGCATTTAGGTTTTAGGTTTAGGGTTCAGGTTTTGATTTAGGGTTTAGGGTTTTTGGTTTTCCTTTTTTTTTTTAAAAAAAAAAGAGAACATATTTAGATTCAACATTTCTTCTTTTTGATTACAGCAACCAAATAACACACAAAGTTTTCTAAGACATAAGCGACAACGTAGATAAAAATGAGCATGCACAGAGGAAATCAAAAACCTTAGATAACTAGAACTGTCTCTACTGTAAAGACATAGTTTGATATGCAACAAATTGGATTGGACGTTCTTTAGTTTCTCTAGTTCCCATCAGAACCACTACGGCCTCTCGAGTAGCGAGATCCACCATCATATCCTTGATCTCTCCCTCCGCCACCACCATGGCTAACCTGTCTCTCCCTCCACCCTTTTGACCACCACCTCCATATCGACCTCTAAATCCCCACCATCATTACATAATCACTGTATCACCTCCACTAGATCTAGCTTGGTTGATAGTGATGTTCTACGTGGTTTTGCCCATTCATAGGGTTTAGGTTTATTAGGTTTTAGGGTTTAGGTTTCTTTTTTAATATATTTAGTTACTTTAGGTTTAGGCTTAGGGTTTTATTTAGGGTTTAGGGTTTAGGGTTTAGGGTTAGGGTTTATGGTTTTAGGGTTTATGCTTATATGGTTTAGGGTTTAGGGTTAGTTTATGGTTTATGGTTTAGGGTTTATGTTTTAAGATTTAGGGATTTTAATGTTTAGGGTTTAGGGTTTAGTGTTTAGAGATTAGGGTTTGGATTTAAGGTTTAAGGCTTAGGGTTTAGGGTTTAGAGTTTTAGGGTTTAGGGTATAGGGTTCTAGGAGGGTTTAGGGTTTAGGGTTTATGGTTTTCTAGGGTTTAAGGTTTAGGGTTTAGGGTTTTAGAGTTTAGGGTTTTTAAGATTTAGGGTTTGATTTGATAAGAGCTTAGATTTAGGGTTTAGGGTTTAGTGTTTAAGGTTTAGCATTGTAGGTTTAGGGTTTATGATTTAGAGTTTAGGGTTTAGGATTTTCTTAAAAAACAAAAAATAACTAATTTGGTAGGTTTAGGTTTATTTAGATTATTTCTTATTTATTTGAGTTTATTTATTTTTTATTTATTTTTTTATTTAGGTTTATTTTATTTTTATTTAGTTTATTTATATTAGGTTTATTTACTTTTGTTTAGGTTTTAGTTTATTTTAGGTTTAGGAATAGGTTTGGGTTTATTTTGTAGTTTAGTTTATTTTTATTTTATCTTTTAGGTTTAGATTTTATTTTTTTATTAGGTTTAGGTTTAGGGTTTATTTTATTTTTTAGGTTTATGTTTTAGGTTGTTATTTTTGGTTTATTTTAGGTTTTATTTTTTAGTTTAGTCTTATGATTTTTTTTAATTTATTTTATTTTATTTAGTTTAGGTTTAGGTTTATTTTATTTTTATTTTATGTTTTGGTTTTTTTAGTTAAAGGTTTAGGAGTTATTTTTTATTTATATTTAGGATATATTTTTAGGTTTATTTTTTAGGTTTATGTTTTCATGTAGTTCTTATTTTATTTTATCTAAGGTTTATTTTATTCTTATTTTATGTTTAGTTCTTTTTTTATTTAGGTTTATTATTTTAAGGTTTATTTTGTTTTTTTATTTAGTTTAGGTTTTTATTTATTTTATTTTAGTTTAGTTTTCATTTTTCTATTTTATTTCATTTTTAGGTTTAGGTTTAGGTTTTAGTTTAGGTTTTTTGCTTATTTTATTTTATTTTATTTATTTAGGTTTAGGTTTTAGGGTTTAGGGATTAGGGTTTATGGTTTTAGGTTTTCGGGTTTAGGGTTTATCATTTTTGGTTTTAGGGTTTAGTGAGAGGGTTTATGTTTTATGTCTAGGGTTTAAGTTTAGGTTTAAGGTTTTTTTTTAATCAGATTTTACGATTTAGGGTTCTGATTTGGGTTGGTTTAGGGTTTTAGGGTTTAGGGTTTAGGGTTAGTTTTTTTTTTTTTTATTTTTTTTATTTTTTCTAAATTAAGTAGGTTTAGGTTTATTTAGTTTATTATTTTATTTAGTTTATTTTATTTTATATATTTTTTAATTAGGTTATTTTATTTTTATTTTATTACTTTAGTTTAAGTTTTTTATTTTAGTATATTTTTTAGGTTTAGGTTTATGTTTTCATTTAGTTTTATTTTTATTTTATTTTTTAGGTTTATGTTTTATGTTTTATTTTTAGGTTTAGGTTTAGGTTTTTATTTTATTTTTTTAATTTTAGGTTTTAGGTTTTTATTTTAGGTTTATATTTAGGTTATATTTTTTAGTTTAGGGTTTAGGGTTTTAAAACATTAAGTAAACTAGGTTTAGGTTTATTTGGTTTATTTTTTATTTATTTTAGTTTATTTTATTTTAATTTTTTATTCATTATTTTTTTTTGTTTAGTTTATTTATATTAGGATTATTTGTTATAGTTTATGTTTTTTTCATTTTAGTTTATTTTCTAGTGTTAGGTTTTGGTTTAGGATTTTTTCTTAGTTAGTTTTGTTTTTATTTTATTTTTAGGTTTAAGTTATATTATATATTGTTAGGTTTACGTTTTTATTTTTATTTTCTAGGTTTAGGTTTTAGGTTGTTATTTCAGGTTTATTTTTAGGTTTTATTTTTTAGTTTAGGCTTTGGTTTATTTTTTGTTTATTTTATTTTATTTAGTTTAGGTCTAGGTTTAGGTTTAGGTTTTATTTATTTTAGTTTATTTTATTTTATTTATTTTATTTATCTTTTTGGTTTAGGTTTTTTAAGGTTTAGGTGTTATTTTTTTAGGTTTACTTTTAGGTTTAGGTTTTATTTATTTTTATTTTATTTTATTTTAGCTTATCTTATTTTTATTTTAGGTTTAGTTTTTATTTTACTTATGTTTTTTAGGTTTATTTATTTATTTTTTTAGTTTAAGTTTTCATTTATTTTATTTTAGTTTAGTTTTTTATTTTATATTTCATTTTATTTTTAGGTTTACATTTAGGTTTAGTTTTAGGTTTAGGTTTAGCTTTTAGTTTAGGTTTTTATTTTATTTTATTTTATTTTATTTTATTTTATTTATTTAGGTTTAGGTTTTAGCATTTATGGTTTGGGGCTTTAAGGTTTAGGGTTAAGGGTTTAAGGATTATTATTTAGGGTTTTTAGGGTTTAGGTTTTAGCTTAGGGTTTAGGGTTTTGGTTTAAGGTCTAGGGTTTGAGGTTTCCATTTTAATGATTAGGGTTTATGGTTTAGGGTTAGTTTTAGTGTTTAAGGTTTAGGGTTCGGGTTTTTTATTTTATTTATTTATTTTTAAATTAAGTAAACAAATAGGTTTAGGTTTATTTAGTTTTTTTATTTTAGTTTATTTTATTTGTTATTTTTATTTAGATTTATTTCTATTTTTATTTAGTTTATTTATTTTATTTTATTTTTTAGGTTTGGGCATAGGTTTAGATTTATTTTTTAGTTTAGTTTTATTCTTATTTTTATTTTTTAGGTTTATGTTTATTTTTTTCTTAGGCTTAGGTTTAGGTTTTTATATAAGGTTTAAGTTTTATGTTTTAATTTTAGCTTTAATTTTGGGTTTTATTTTTTAGTTTATGGTTTAGGATTCTTTTAAAAAAAATTATGTAAAGTAGTAGGTTTAGGTTTGGTTTATTTAGTTTATTTTTTATTTATTTTACTTTTTTATTTAGGATTATTTTTATTTTTATTTAATCTAATTTATTTATATTAGGTTTATTTATTTGAGTTTATGATTTTTTATTTTAGTTTATTTATTAGGTCTAAGTTTAGGTTTAGTTTATTGTTTAGTTTTTGTTTTATTTATTTTATTTTTTAAGATTAAGTTTTATTTTTTTTTAATAGGTTTAGGTTTAAGTTTTTTATTTTTATTTTTTTTTAGGTTTAGGTTTAGGTTATTAATTTAAGTTATTTTAGGTTTTAATTTTTTACTTTAGGTTTAGGTTCTTTTAGTTTATTTTATTTTATTGAGTTTAGGTTTATGTTTAGGTTTAGTTTATTTCATTTAGGTTTAGGTTTTATTTATTTTGGTTTAGTTTATTATTGTTTAGGTTTTGGTTTATTTTATTTTTATTTTAAGTTTAGTTTTTTTTTATTTTAGGGTTTAGGTGTGATTTTTTATTTATTTTTACGTTTATTTTTTAGGTTTAGGTTTTTATTTAGTTTTTATTTTATTTTATCTTAGGTTTTTTTATTTTTTTATTTAGTTTAGGTTTTTATTCTTTTTATTTTAGTTTTTTTTATTTTCTATTTTATTTTATTTATAGGTTTAGGTTTAGGTTTTTATTTAGGTTTAGGTTTCAGTTTAGATTTTTATTATATTTTATTTTATTTTTTTATTTAGGTTTAGGTTTTAGGGTCTAAGGTTTAGGGTTTATGGTTTAGGGTTTTAGGGTTTAGTGTTTTTGGTTTTAGATTTAGTATTTAGGGTTTAGGGTTTTTAGGATTTAGGGTTTATAGTTTAGCCATTAGGTTTAAGGTTTAGGTTTTAGTTTAAGGTTTAGGGTTTAGGGTTTAAGGATTAGGGTTTAAGGTTTTTTTAGTGGAGTTTAGGGTTTAGGATTTAGTGTTTAGGGTTTAAAGTTTTAGGGTTTTGGTTTTATGGTTTATGGTTTAGGGTTATAGGTTTAGGTTTGTACGTTTAGGATTTAGGGTTTAGGGTTTAGGGTTAAGGAAATTTTTAATATTTAATATTTTTTATTCTTTATTTCTTTATTTTTTTAATTAAGTAAAATGGTAGGTTTAGGATTTTTTATTTTATGTATTTTTAAGTTTCGATTTTATTTTATATTTTTAGGTTTAGGTTTTAATTTTATTTTTTTAGGTTTAGGTTTTAGGTTTTTATTTTAGGTTTATTTTTATGTTTTACTTTTTAGTTTGGGCTTATCTTTTTGTTTATTTTATTTTCTTCAATTTAGGTTTAGGTTTAGGTTTAGTTTATTTGAGGTTTAGGTTTAGGTTTTATTTATTTTAGTTTAGTTTAGGTTTAGGTTTATTTTATTTTGATTTTAGGTTTAGGTTTTTTTTTAGTTTAGGATTTATGTTTTATTTTTTATTTATTTTTATGTTTATTTTTTAGGTTTTGATTTTTATTTATTTTTTATTTTATTTTATTTTATGTTTATTTTTTATTTTAAGTTTAGTTTTTATTTTATTTTGGTTTTTTATTTTTTTTATTTGTTTAGGTTTTTATTTATTTTATTTTATTTTAGTTTTTATTTTTTATTATTTTCTATTTTCTTTTCTTTTTAGGTTTAAGTTTTAGTTTAGGTTTTAGTTTATTTATTTATTTTATTTTGGTTTAGGTTTTTTTATTTATTTTATTTTTAGGTTTTATTTAGTTTAAGTTTAGGTTTTTAGCTTTTTAGGTTTTGGGTTTTGGGTTATTTTAGGATTTAGGGTTAGTTTAGGATTTAGGGTTTGGGGTTTAAGGTTTAGGGTTTAGGGGTTTTTTTGGGTTTATGGTTTAGGGTTTGGGTTTTGGGTTCAAAGTTTTGGGTTTAGGTTTTTTCTAAAATTAAGTAAACATAGGTTAAAGTTTATTTAGTTTATTTTTTATTTATTTTAAATTATTTTATTTTTTGTTTTGTTTAGGTTTATTTTTTATTTTTATTTAGTTTAGTTTATTTATTTTAGGTTTATTTATTTTAGTTTAGTTTTTCATTTTAGTTTATTTTTTAGGTTTAGGTTTAAGTTTATGTTTATTTTTTAGTTTAGTTTTATTTTTATTTTATTTTAGGTTTTGGTTTTATTTTTTATTTTTAGGTTTAGGTTTAGGTTTTTATTTTATTTTTTTAGGTTAAGGTTTTAGGTTTTTATTTTAAGTTTATTTTTAGGGTTTTTTTAGTTTAGGTTTAGGTTTATTTTTAGTTTATTTTATTTTATTTAGTTTATGGTTTAAGTTTAGTTTATTTTAGGTTTAGGTTTAATTTATTTTAAGTTTTATTTAATTTAGTTTAGTTTATTTTTGTTTAGGTTTATGTTTATTTTATTTTGTTTGTTTTAGGTTTAGGTTTTTTTTTTTAGTTTAGGGTTTATCTTTTATTTATTATTTATTTTTAGGTTTACTTTTTTAGGTTTAGGTTTTTATTTAGTTTTATTTTATTTTTGTTTTATGTTTATTTTTTATTTTATTTAGGTTTTTTATTTTTAGGTTTATTTTATTTGTTAAGTTTAGTTTAAGTTTTTATTTAATTTATTTTAGTTTAGTTTTTATTTTTTATTTTATTTTATTTTTAGGTTTAGGTTTAGGTTTGGTTTAGGTTTTAGTTTAGGTTTTTATTATATATATATATATATAAGTTTAGATTTTTTATTTATTTATTTTTTATATTTTATTTAGTTTAGGTTTAGGTTTCTAGTGTTTAGGGTTTAGGGTTTAGGGTTTTTAGGGTTTAGGGTTTAGGTTTTAGGTTTAGGGTTCAGATTTTAGTTTAAGTTTTAGGGTTTTTGGTTTTATTTATTTATATATATTTATTTTTAAGAGAGAACAAATTCAAATTCAACATTTCTTCTTTTCAATTTTATCAACCAAGTAGCAAACCAGGAAGTAATCAAATGACCTCCTTGGGGCTAGCTAAACTGTGTTCGGAGATGTCTAGACTATATACCCATTAGCATTCGATCTTATATAAATCAACAAATGAATAAAGAAAAGATAACTAAACATTCATACACTTAAGCTATAAGCACATGCATTTCTTATGTATTTATAACTATCATCATAATACATATTATTATTCATTTATAAGCTTTTGAAAAATACATTTGGATTTAGTAGTGGAAATAGCCACACAAATATTAAATTAAATCAACACATGCAAGCTTAGATAAAGAAAATCCATTTTATTTTACTTGATTTTGAAAACATGGATGCATGAATTCAAATGACATACCAAATTTAACATGATTGGAAAGATGACAATCAAATATAAGCATGTGATTCATTCAACCAAACTAGTTCTTAAGGATAATCAAATCAAATAAGATTATTTAAAAACAAACCAAAGCTTCTTTATTAATTAAATTTTGTATTTGATTTAATTTTAAGAGGAGATGAGAAATCATCACTTGTTGTTTTAATTTAAGGACATGTAATTAAGTTGATTTTATGGGTTAATTAAGTTGAATACTTAATTAGATGAATTAATTACCCTTACCTATGTCACCTTAAAGTAATTTACTAAATAATTATGAGCGAACATGATATGCATGAAAAATAAACTTGCAATGATCCTAGGAAATAAAAGGGGCCTAATGCAATTGGCTCATGATTAATAGTTAATTTGATTAAAGAACTTAATTAATTACTCTTATGGTTTTCCCACACATGTGGACTAACCATAATTTCATTAAACTCCTTTAGGTTATTAAACACCTAAAGATCTACCCCATGATTTAATCAATTAAGGTCTAATGTGATTATGATT
Organism: Cymbidium sinense; assembly: GCA_021442155.1. NCBI lineage: Eukaryota > Viridiplantae > Streptophyta > Magnoliopsida > Asparagales > Orchidaceae > Cymbidium > Cymbidium sinense. The sequence continues at coordinate 42,507,935 of CM038222.1, read as the reverse complement.
TCAATTTGATTAAGTGATCTAATTAATTAGTTAAATCTTAATTAATTTCATTTTTAAAAAGGTGAAATGAACTTAGTGAAAGGGGTTCCAACCCTATGCCTTAGTTCACTTACTGTTGAACAATGATTAATAAACTTAATTAACTAATTTCTTACTATTCATGGGATTAATTAATCATTAATTAACTTAAAAGAGTAATTAAGATTTAATTAGTCAATTTTCTTAATTAAGTGAGCAATAAATCCCAAGAAAATCATGAGAGGCAGAGGTCATCCCATTAAATTAACCCATAAAATTTAGGATTAATTGCTCAAGTAATTAAGTAGTAATTAAGTTAATTATTTTTATAATTAAACTTTAATTACTATTCAAAGTTAGTTAAGATCATTTTTAATTAATTCACCACTAAAATACCTTGAAAATGAGTATTTATTTTCATTTTTTTATTTCTCTATGATTTTTTATGATTTTTATAACTTTTATCCATTAAAAATAATTAATTAAGCCTAATTAAAGCCTAATCTTGTTGGCGCCACATGGTGTGCTAACACGGCATGCTTTCCACTTGGCGCCATGGGATTGGCTACTTAAAACTTATCCGACTCAGTGCCTATGTGGCCACAGAGGATGCGCTTTTTCATTTGTTATCCGATCTAAGTAGGCGACAATCCCATAGATTAATAGAATTAAATCAGATCGATCTAGCAGATCTAATCAAGACCATTCATTCCAATCATGCGGAATAGACTGTGTGTGATCTAACGTCACGTGAGTAAGGGAGAATGGAGTCCGTCCACCATTGTTCACTTGATCCAAACTTACCCGAGCATGGATCAAATCCAAAAAGAACTCACAGCTTCACGACATTGATCTGAGGGGATCCAACGATCAAGATCACACGTGATGCAAGTTTTCTTCAAAAAGCTCCAACCCATTTTTGCCTAAGGTTCAGTTTTGGAAGCATACCTCTCTGGAGCTCAATATTGGAAGCTCAAATGATTAAGAAAGCTTCATCTAGTGGAGATGAAGATCTATTGGGTAGCAATTGGATCAATTCCTTGATGTTTGCTCAGAAGGCCATGAGCCCATGATTTGGAGCTCGGCTTTGATCAAAGTCCCACCTCTAGTGCTCCGAAAGCTTGGGAGATGATTCATTCTTGCTATATGTGGCCTAGGGAAGGTGTGTGCAAAGTTAATTTGAGTTTGATGGAGAAATGGGAAAGTTAGGTCAGAAATAGAAGTGTCTTATTTCAGGATGGATGGGAAAGGCATTTTCTGATCAAGGAATGAGCTTGGGAGCTTAGGGAATGGCTCTAGTGGCTCATCTTGGGTAGCTAGGGCTCTAAGGAATGATTTTTGTGTGTGTTTGGAAAACAATAGGGTGTATATCATCATGATCAAATGTTGGGATAAGGTTTGGCTTAGTGGCATTCGCCATTGAGTCATGGGTGGTAGGGAGGTGAGTTGGCTTCAGTTGGTTAAAGGTGTGGAGGTCAAGGAATCATGAGTGTCCTATGGGCTTTAAAGGGAGGGTGAGATGATTTTACCTCCTATGGGTCATGGCTCACCCAACCACCCCTAAGGTCAGGTTGGGTTGGGCAGTGTCTTAAGTCCTTAAGTGGACCATTAAGAGAGTACCAAGCGGCCAAGGATAGAAATGACCACTTACATGAGTGATTTGTCTTATGTGATGCCGTTGACCCAAGGGTATAATAATTATTTGACATTAGATTTGCTTTGGGCAGATTTAAAATGAGCCAAAAGTGGGTTAGCTCAAATTTCAAGTCAATTGGAGTTGATTTGGTTAGTTAGGCTCAATTTGATACATTTAGGTCAAATTAGATTAGGTTGGGTCAAGTTGACCAATTGGTTTCAAGTTCATATGATCATTTGGGATGTTTTGTTCCAATTGGTTTGGTTTAGTTTGGCTTAGATTTAATTTTGGCTCATTTGAATTCATTTGTCAAATGGGTTAAGTTGACAATTTAAAAATTGGCCAAATTAGCTTGGTGTTGGTTTGGTTTAGTTGACCAATTGAAGATAATTGTAGGCTTTGGTTTCAATTAATTTGGATTTGGTTTTGATTTAGGCCAACTTGAACCTTTAGGTCACTTTGGCTAAGTAGGTCAATTGGGTTCAATTGGGTCCAATCATGGCTTTGATCAAGTTCAACAATCAATTTGGATTGAACTTGAGTTATTGGTTGCAATCAATTTGGTTTATATTTTGATTTGACCCAATTTGGTATTTTAGGTCAATTTGGGTCAACTTGGGTCAAGAGGGCCAATTGGGTTTGGTTTGACTCAATTGAAGGTCAAGTCATATTCAAATATTGATTTTGATTTGGTATGAATCATTAGTTTCAAGGATTTATCTTAGGTTGTATTATTTGGTTTGGGTTCATATGGGTTAAGGGGTTGACTTGGTTATGACCAAGTTGACTTGGTTTGACTGTGGCAATTGATCAACTAGGGTGATCAACAATCATGATGGGAGGTTTTGATGGGCTTGGTTATCCAATTTGGGTAGGATTAGAACTTGGCTCAAATAGTTCAAATTGGCCACTTTGGGTCAAGTGGACCAATTGGGTTTAGTTGGCTTGATTTTGGGTTGAGTTTGATTTAGTTGAGTTTATACATGGATTTGGGATTGATATATAAATTCAATTGCAATTGGTTTCAAATGGGTTTTGGTTCATTTGAACATTTCAAGTCAAAAGGGTTAAGTTGGGTTTGACTTGGGTTGATTTTGGTTTCACTAAATGATTGTAGATTTCATTTATATTTGTGAATATGATTGAAGGTGTGATTGATTCATGAGAAAATCAATTAAATTAGGATTTTCAAATGAAGGAATTTGGCTAAGTCCATGGAGTTGGGTCATGTTGCTTAGGTTTGGATTTTGATTTGGTTTGATTTAGTTTTGTTGATTTAAATGTATATTTTATTAAAATTTATGATGATGATTGATTTGTGAGAAAATCAATTGAGTTTGACTTGATTTGGATTAATATTTGGCTAAGTCCATGGGATAGTTCATATGGCTTAGGAAGGTTTTGATTTTTGATTTGTTTATTTAGTTTGATTTAGTTTGATTGATCATTTGAATGTAGATTTGATTTATATTTAGGAAGATGATTGGAGATATAAATTGATTATGAGAAAATCAATTGATTTTGGATTGATTTAGATTAAGATTTGGCTAAGTCCATGGGATAGATCATATGACTTAGGAAGGTTTCAAGTTTGGATTTAATCATGGGCTTCAATCATTTGGTTTTGGAATTTGGGTTTGGATTTGGATTTGAATTTGATATTTGAATTGAACTTGAGGTTTGGTTTGAGAAGGTGAACATGGATTGGATATGGTTGTGTAGGTGGATTATCCGATCCCCAATATAACCTAATCTATGGTTAACCCTTCTAAGTCTTTAGGCTTAAGTTAAGTGTTTACCTAATTGTTAGAAGTGTCTTATGACTAGGGAAGTCTTAGCGTCTAGAAAATTCCTAGGTCTGAGATGGGAACATAGAATTTGCACTCCAAAAGTGTGGTCAACAGGCCTTAGGCTCCATAGTGTTGCCCTTGGAGATAGATGATTGGAAAAGCAGCCAAGTTTCACATTATAGACTTCGGATACATCTTTCAATGCTTTGCTTTGGAGACCATGGATACATGAGAACAACATAGTTTCATCCTCTCTACATCAGTGTATGAAGTTTGTGAGAGGTGGGATCATCTATTGTGTCAATGGAGATCTCAAGCGATTTATAGTTCATGAGGTTGGCATATATGAGGATGTGGCTTACTACCTTCCTCAAAATCAACAAGTCTATCTTGTGAACTTGGCCAAAGCTTAAAAAAAAAAGAAAAAGAAAAAAGAAAAAAAGAAAGAAAAAAAGAAGGAAAAGAAAAAAGAAAAAAAAAAAGAAAAGAAAATAAAAGGAGGAAATAGACTTAGAAGAGGAAGTGGTGCCTGACATTAGACTCCACCTATAGTTCATTACTCCATTCAAACATATGGGCAGGACGATCTAAACTCCACTAGGCAGAGGAAGAGGCCAGTTCAGAGGTAGTCCCAGGGGTGGAAAACCTCCTTATTGGCCACCCAATAGAAGATATGTCCTAGCTACTAGGAATACACTTGTTATCCATATAGACTTAGAATCTAGTTCATAGGATGAGTCTTATAGTTAGCACACTAGCCGACTCTTCTCGGTAGATTCTCTTGGAGGTGACACTTGAGCTAGATAGTGATGAATATCGATCTCCATAGTAAAGCATAAGTATATCCAAGTGTATATGTGAAATAGTTAGGCATCTGTTGGGAACCTTAGCTTTAACCCCACTTTCCTCTCAAAAAGCTAAGGGTTTAATAGTTAAGGAAGCCCCTAAGTCATCCACAGGTGTGAAGACTTAGAACATAGGTCAGACTACTTTGAAAGAATATGGATGAATAAATGCAGATGCTCTGAATCAAGACGGGACTAGAATTGGGTATAGTGGGTTTGATGATTATGATTCTGCTTAGTCATCAATCATTTGGAATCTAATAGGTACTTTTCAAATAATATTAACTCATATGAGGAATTGCTTAGAAACTTTAGATTATCCAGATGACTTTAAAGTCAAAGATGCACCGCCAGAGTTTGAAGAAGAGATCAAATCAGCCATCGACAAGCTCAAGGAAATCAACTTAGGAATTGATGAAGATCCATGCTCGACATACATCAATTCTTTATTAAATGAAATTGAAATAAATGACTTAGTTAGGCTAGTAATTAAGTTTAAGTACTACTTTGCATGGAGTTATGAAGAGATTCGGTCTCTAAAATGCGTCCATAAATTAGCAATATAACTACGCTAACTCTATCAAGCAAGCTCCTAGATGCTTGTGATTAGACATTGAACAATAGGTCATTTATGAAGTCAAGAAACTAATTGATATTGGGTTCATCTAGGATTAAAAATATCCTACTTGGTTAGCCAGCGTCATCCTAGTTAAGAAAAAGAATGGACAAATTCACATATGCGCTGATTTTAGGGATTTAAATAAGGCATGTCCAAAAGATGAATTTCCACTATCAATCCTGGAGTTGATGGTGGACATTGCCTTATCACATGTAGTCTTCTCTTTCATGGATGGCCCATCTAGATATAACCAAAAAAAGATGGCCCTTGAAGATGAAAGAAAAACCACACTTTTAGAACCCCGGTCAGAATCTATTACTATGAGGTCATGCCTTTCAACCTTGAAAATGCTGGTGTTACATACCAGCGGGCTATGACTCAAATCTTCGATGAACTTATTCATCATCAAGTTGAGTGTTATGTCGATGATATGGTCAAAAGTAGAGAAAAGGAAGACCATATCTTTGACTTGAGAGTAGTTTTTGAACATTTAAGATAATTTAACCTCAAAATGAACCCCAAGTGCGTTGAGTAGCTTAGGAAATTCTTAGGATTATTGTGACACCGAATTGAAATAGATCTGAGAAGATTAATGCGATATTATAAATGCTAGCCCCTAAAAGTTTAACTCAATATAGATCATTCCAATGGCGGTTGGCATATCTAAGATGTCTTATATCCAACTTATCAGCAAGATGTCAGTCATTCTCAGCATAAGGATGCCAAGTTTGAGCGGGATGATAAGTGTGAGCATGCCTTCAAAGACATCAAGCATTACTTGATGATGTCACCGATTCTATTAGCCCCTGTCCCTGGCAAGCCACTTATACTTTACATTGATGCATTAGATGACTCCTTTGGTGCTTTGTTGCCCCAAGCCAATGATGAAGGGAAGAAAAATGCACTCTACTACCTCAATCGTCATCTAATCCTTACTGAGGCTAATTATCCACTCATTGAGAAGCATTGCCTAGCTTTAATCTTTGCACCCCAAAAGCTACAACACTACATTCTTCCTTATAAAGTGAACTTAATCTCTAGGATCAATCCACTAATATCTCATGACATGGTCAATGCTATCTAGATGGTTGGCACGACGGTCTCAGATCCTCTCATAGTTTGACATTACCTTTGTACCCCTCTATGTGGTGAAAGGATAAGACTAGCAATTTAATGGTAACACACCCACTTCTGTGACTCTTAGTGATGATCTCCCCGATGAAAAAGTCATGAACTTATAGGATACTAGCATTCACTAGTTGGAGACGTACTTTGATGGTGCGGCTTCCTCTCAAAGAAGAGAAGAACCACAATCTACTCTTTCAGGAAAGGCAGGAGTAGAAATAGTTCTCTTAACTCTGAACCTTGATGTGATGAGATTCTCATATCATCTATCCAATCCTTGCACTAATAATGAAGCCAAATATGAGCTCTAATTGCCGATCAGGTTAGTTACTCTAAGCATCGAACATCAACATCTTCAAGGAATTTCAACTAGTTATTAACCAAATCATTGGGTCTATAAGGTTATAAAGCCAAGCTCCATCATTACCATAAGTTCACCATGGAGTTATTAGCCTAAATCCAGAGGTTACCATTTATAAGATTCCTCAAGAGAACATTGTAGTGTATACTTTAGCCAAGCTTGCCAAGAGTTGACATGAGAGGATGAGTCCATATCAATAAAGGTCCAAAATAGACATGTCTTATCCCTTATTGATATTGAACTCATCAAAAATACTCTCTTGAAGGGGAGGTTTCCATTGCCAAGAAGTATGAGGAGTTAGATTAGAGGAAATCATTCATGGATTACCTAAATAAAGGCAAACTACCTCAAGAGAAGTCCAAAGATCATCAGATGAAGCAGAGAGCACTTTCATATGCTCTTGGGATGGTGTGTTGTACCGGTCTTTTGATCATATGTGGTTACATTGTTTAGACAAGTATGAAGCCCATAAGATCATGATCAAGGTACACTCAAGATTATGTGGAGCCAACCAATCTAGTGCAAAGATGAAAGCCAAGATGAAGAGACTAGATACTTGTCATTGATGATCAAAATTGCATGGATATATAGCTAGCGATGTCACCAATGTCAAATACATGGTTGGTATTACACCAATGACCCAACATTCTACATCTACATTGGCCTCATTATTCGAGTGTTGGGGTACCAACATAGTGGGTTGATTCCTCATTCTTCTAAGCATCATTGGTTAATCTTACTCTTGACTACTTTTGAAATGGTCAAAGGTGATTCCACTCGAGAGGTCATCACATGTGCTCTAGTTTTTAGAATCATATTGTATATAGGTTGAGTGCCTCAGAATTGTATCTTATAATGTACTGCTTTCAAGAAGGATCAATAACATTTTCAAAGATACAATAAATTGGAGATATTCTACCATCGACTACACGGGGAAAAGGCTTAGTAGAAGCCTTGAATAAAATCTCATCCAAAAATTAAAGAAGACACTCACAACAAAGCGATAGTGGCATGAAGTTAGTTAAAGCCTTGTGGGCTGCACCACATATAGAACTCAACTTAGTCTACTCATTTCTTCTTAGTGTATGGGTTTGAATCCATTCTACCATTAGAAGACCAACTCCTATCACTAAGGATAGCTATGGGTAGTAAGCTCACAAAAGGTTTGGAGGAGAGATGCCAGTGGGCATGCCAAAACTTTGAGTTGTACAAAGTTAAAATGATTGAAGCTCACAACAAGTTGGTCCGTCCTAGAGCTTTTCAAGTAGGACAGCTTATTTTAGTTCTAAGAAGATCGATTGTTTCCCATCATAAGATGGGAGGCAAGTTTGAACCCACTTGGGATGGCCCTTTTGTCATAGAGAAGGCCTACCAAAGAGGATTTTATCAACTTATTAGTCATAAGAAAGAGCATCCAATGCTTCCAATCAATGGCATCTACTTAAAGAAATATTATAAATCATGTTTGAATATAATTATCATCAATTAAAATTCTATTTTGAATTCAATCTCTTCCATGCTCAAAGTATTCTTGTTTGCAAATCTACCGATGTGTTTAAGGTAGGTGTAAGGAACACGATCGCATCCTATCCTTCATTGACACAACACAAACACAAACTACATGTAAACATATAAAACAAACACATATCTTTAGTCTCAGTTAACTCTGAGTTGAGATAACACCCCTAATACCACTCACTCATTAGCTGCTCTAGGTGGTGTTGATGTGCTACCCTACTAGTGTGTCACCTAATGGTCTTCTTGCTTTTGAGGATGTAAGTCTGCTATGCTTTCTTTCCTTACTTGGCCACTACACACTGATGAGCGCCTTGTTAGTTTGGTAGGCCTTACTGTGTTGCCGGTAAGCTACCTCATGTTGGCTTCATTTAAGAGGATATGAGTCTGCTACACTTTCTTCTTTAATTAGCCTTCGTGCATTGATTGGGTTGAGTATATTTGAGGTTTAGGATAATTCCCCTAGTGGTTCTTCCCTTCTGACTACTTTAAGTTTGAGTCCGGTCTTTCCTCAGGGCTCCCTACTTAGTAGTCGCTCTAAGTTAGATAGCATCTATCCCGTCGATGATAGACTATCCTGATGATCAGTTCGGCTTGGAAAGTTGGAAGCCTTCACGCTTTCTTTCCAGATTGGTCGTTGCACATCGACAGGCAACTTAAGTTGGCTAGTTTTCACTATGCTGATGGATACACCACTCATGTAGATGAATACACCATATGTTGGTTGGTTCTCACACAATAGGATACACCACACATGGCGGATGTATGTCTCTACTGCTTTCTCCTTGAGTTGGCCATTACACTATAGGCTTTCTTTTTAGGGCTCAAGATAATGCTTAGCGGCACCTTCCATGTGGGCACTATATTTGGATCACATCTTTTGTGACCCCATTTACACTACTTAGGTTACTATCAAATTGGGGCCGGTTCCCCTTTCTTGTAACCACTATGGTTGGAGAATCCATCATGGATGTCAATTCTCCCTTGGTCCAATAAAATTGAGATAGGTCAAAAAAACATAGCCCCTTCAGTGTGGTCCCCACACCAAGAGGGTCCATGCAAACATATAAACAAAATTTATATTCACTTATGGATTAGGAGGACACCCTTAGCGGTACCTTTTCCCAAGTAGGCATCTTATTTTTTAGGCGGTGTCGTAAAACTCCCCATAGGAATTCTACTACTACTCTTGAGTTGATATAAGTCCCCAACGTCATTCACTCAGTAGTCACCCCTAAGTCAAGTTTGATTTGTTGTGCTTCCAACATGTCACCCAGTGGTTGTTCCCTAGTTCAGAAGTTGTAAGTCTGCTATACCTTCTTCCTAGCATAGCCATTGCACATCGAAAGGAAACCCCTTAGGTTGGCTATCTCTACCCCGGCGGTACTATCCTTTTGGATTTGTAAATCTGAGATAGGACAACTCTAATATAGCCTATTCTTAGTGGGTCTATCACACACTGACATGGTCCATAAATTAAATCTATTAAATTTGATCAAACTCACATCACTAGTAGATATGCCCTAAATTCAAAATCAAACTAAACCAAACAAACCATATCAAATAACATTAAATTAAAATAATATTAATCCTGACTACTTTTGAGTTAACATAAGTCCCTAGTGGATTATAGATTCTTATCACCAGTAGATCTTCTTTCCATAAATCATATAATTAAATCAAATTCAAACCTTATCCCTAGCAGATTTTCTTCTTCTATGCCCTTGACATAGACCCCTCACATGTCATGTCCAATGCATGTGAGATCCCCTATTGGATCCCCCTCAATGTCCTTGACATGGAATTCTCATCAAATCTTATTTCTTCTCTTATGCACACCATTAATACTTCAACCAAAAGCCTTACAATTTCATTCAAATTACATCATCTTAACATTGTAATCAACATTTTATGATTTGTGATGGTGCAAGCTCAAATTAACTATACAATATCATGCTAAACATATTATAGTGTGAATTAACACACTATATTATATTATAAAATATGATGTTATATTATAATTTGCTATAATATAATATATTGTCTAACATTACACCTCATTAGAATCACTTAAAAGAAAAAATAATGAAATTTTCTCAAAATATGAATAATGTTCATTTCAGATGTAAAATTGTTATTTTTCTATTAGAAATGGTACAAAATAGCATAATTTTTGCATTGCTTCTTGGTGTGTACCAGGAATTTGGCCAAATTCTTCCATCTCAACCTTCATTAATTATTTTTTGTGAGTTTTGACCCAATGTATTATAACAAAACTAAAACATACAAAAATGTACAATAACATTTAGTAACACACCACCACATTCATATATATGTGAAGTTATATTGTAATGTACATTATATTTTAATATGCTTTAATATAATATATTATCTTCGTTACACTTTAAAATGAATCACTTTAAGAAAAAAATTAAAACAATTGGTTGAAAAATGAACATTTATTTTGGATGCAAATTCCATTATTTTGATTAAATGACACACCATAGCACACCCTAATGATGTTCCTAAAGCATCCTTAAATTTGGCCAAATCCCATCATCAACCTATAAATCAATGTTTTTATGAATTATACTAATTACAAACTCTCTTTACATCATAGTATACAAACTAAAATATGCTAAACAACAAATAGTACTACACAATAGTATGTTATAATGCATGATGCTACATATATTATGACATTATATTATAATGCACTATAACTTATTATATTATTCTATATTGCATAGCATCACAAGGGATTGCTTAAGATAAGAAAATCATAAAATTAGTCTAAATAAAAAAACTATTTATTTTAGTTGTACCACTTACATATTTTAAATTGAAACAATATATTATGATGCCATGCTCTACATATTATGAATTTGTCCAAATTCCATCATTTTAAAACCTAAATCAAATATTTTTTTATAAATAATGCTAGTGTAGTATGCTCAATGCATGATTGTAAAATACTAAAAGAATTTAAAATGTGCAAAATAATATTATGATATATGATGCTATACTAGCTACAACATATAATATTTATTTTGAACATAAAATCTTACTTTTAGACTACAAGTAGCGTACACCTTTGGTACCACAACTTAATTCCCACTTCAAATTTAACAAATTTATCATCGATTTATTAAATCAATATTTTTTATGATTTATATTAATATAGGTTGGGCACAATACCATAATATACTAAAACATTTCAAAACATCTTATAACATCCAAAAACACACCACTACATGCTCAAATATATGATGCTACATTATACTATAATATATTATAATATAATATGATTTAGGGCTAGGGTTTAGGATATTCAACTCTAATAGTCAGGAAAAGTCTCTTGAAGGCATTTTTTTCTTTAACTACCATAACTATATTAGGATTAGGTCATTCTTTAGATCTACTCATAATGACATATTTATTCAAGGTTTAGGGTTTGTTTTGGGTTTTGGGTTTAGGTTTATGGTTTGGGGTTTAGTGTTTAGAGTTTAGGGTTGTAGGTTTTAGGGTTTAGGGTTTAGGGTTTAGGTTTTAGGGTTTAGGGTTTAGGGTTTTAGGGTTTAGGTTTAGGGTTTAGGGTTTAGGGTTTAGGGTTTTAGTGTTTTAGGGATTAAGTTTAGGTTTAGGTTTAGGTTTAGGGTTTTGGGTTTAAGGTTTAGGTTTTAAGTTTATGGTTTAAGTTTTAGTTTAGGGTTTTGGGATTAGAGTTTAAGGTTTTTTTTTAACAAGAACAAATTTAGATTCAATATTTCTTCTTTTGATTTCATCAACCATTAACAAGTTTTCTAAGACATGGCGATGACATAGATCAAAATGAGCACCCAGAGCGGATGAAAACTAGATAAGTAAAACCTTCTCTCTTGTAAAGACATAGTTCCATAAGAATGAGATCGGATCAACCATTCTAAAATTTCTAGTTCCCATCGAACCACCCGCCTCTTGACCGGATCGCCATCAAATCCCCATCTCTCCCTCCACTACCATGGTTGTAACCTTCATGCACCTCCCTCCATAACCACCACTAAACACCATCCATATGCACTAGCACCTCCAGATCCCCCGATACTTCCACCTTAGCATCCTCTGGATCTAGATTAAGCCCATTGATGGTAATGTTCCTACCATCAAGGTTCTGCCCATTCTTAGGGTCTAGTGTTTAAGGTTAGTTTAGGGTTTAGGGTTTAGGGTTAGTTTAGGGTTTATGGTTTGGGGTTTAGGGTTTGGGGTTGTAGATTTTAGGGTTTAGGGTAGGGTTTAGGGTTTAGGATTTTAGGGCTTAGGGTTTAGGGTTTAAGGTTTAGGGTTTTAAAATTTAGGGTTTAGGGTTTAGGGGTTAGGCTTTTAGGTTTAGGTTTAGGGTTTAGGGTTGAGGGTTAGTTTTAGGGTTTAGGATATTTTTTAATTATGTAAACTGATAGGTTTAAGTTTATTTAGTAAATTTAGTTTATTTTTTATTTATTTGAGTTTATTTTAATTTTAATTTTTTATTTAGTTTATTTTATTTATTTTATGTTTATTTATTTTAGTTTATTTTTAGGTATAGGTTTACTTTTTAGTTGAGTTTTATTTTTATTTTATTTTTTAGGTTGAGGTTTTATTTTCAATTTTTAAGTTTAGGTTTAGGTTTATATATTATTTTTTTAGGTTTAAGTTTTAGGTTTTTATTTTAGGTTTATTTTTGGTTTTATTTTTTAGTTTAGGTTTAGGTTTATTTTTTGTTTATTTTATTTTATTTATTTTAGGGCTTAGGTTTAGTTTATTTTTGGTTTAGGTTCAGGTTTTATTTATTTTAATTTAGGTTTACATTTATTTTATTAAGTTTATTTTATTTTTATTTTAGGTTTAGATCTTTTTACTTTAGGGTTTAGGTTTTATTTATTGTTTATTTTTAGGTTTTTTTAGGTTTAAGTTTTTATTTAGTTTTATTTTTCTTTTATGTCTAGTTTTATTTTATTTAGGTACTTTATTCTCAGGTTTATTTTATTGTTTAGTTTAGTTTAAGTTTTTATTTATTTTATTTTTGTTTATTTTTATTTTTTATTTAATTTTATTTTTAGGTTTAGGTTTAGGTTTTTATTTTATTTAGGTTTATGTTTTTTTATTTATTTTATATTTAGGTTTTATTTAGTTTAGGTTTAGGTTTTTAGGTATTTAGGGTTTTGGGTTTAGGGTTTAGTGTTTAGGGTTTAGGGCATAGGGTTTTAGGGTTTAGGGTTTAGGGTTTTAGAGTTTAGGGTTTAGGGTTAGGGTTTAGGGTTCAGGGTTTATGGTTTAGTGTTTAGGCTTTAGGGTTTAGGGTTTTCTTTTTAACTAAAAGGAATTTATTGCTCAAAAAAATAGGTACAAAAAGGCCATATTAGAGACTAAGTTCAAAAAAAAACTACTCAAGTGAGCTGGAGAACCCTAAGAGTTTAGTAACTAATATCAAGACAATAAAGAAAAAAGAAACAAAATACTAAAAAAAGCTAAGCTAAAGACAACAAGGGAAGAATCCATAGAAAGAACCTCCAAAGAGAGGAAGAACCATAAGAAAAGAAAACTTGCAACTGGCGAACAACTCACCATCTAAGAAAAAGCTACCATCATAAGACTCTAGGTCCCTCAAGAAGAAGAAGAGACCAACTGAAAAGAGAACCTACAACTTGCAAGAAATCTCAACCAGAAGGAGATCAGAAAACATAAAGTTAAAAAAAATAGCTCGATATGAGAAAACAAGGATAATCATAATAATGAGGGGCATCAAATCCTAAGTGTATCCAGCTTCAAAGAAGGCTTACAAATAGGAAAAGTCACCAGCCACAAAAATATCAAGAAAAATCCATCATATCATCATAGCCATCTCAGCCAAAGAAAAATGCAAACCTATCATAATAACCACCCAGCCAAAGAAAAAGTGAAGCTAAAGAAACAAAAAGAGAGAGTAGAGCAACATATAAAATTAACATAAGGTAATCCCAACAAAACCAAATATGAACACCTCTTAAAAAAGAGGGAGAAAAGAAGCTCACAGCCCAAAAAAAGAAAAGTGCTTTCAAAGATAATGCCAACAGAGCCCACAACAACACAAATCCAAAGCCACCAAGGAACCAAACCAACAGATCAGAACAACACCAATCCAAAGGCACCAACCAAAGGTAAGGAAATATCCAATAGGGGAGCCACACAGCACAAGACCAAGAAAAATAGCCCAAGAAAGAGCAAGAGAATCAAACCAACCAACAAAAAAAAAGAAGAAGGCTAGCAAAAGCAAAAATAAATAGCTATAGAACAACCAAATAATGGACAAACCACAAAGACAAAATCCCAACCTACCACCAACAAAGAGAGCAAAAGCACCAACCAAAGAAAGGCAAGCCAACAAGAACAAAAACACTAGCACAAAACCAACCAGCCAAAGGGCACCAAAAAACCAAAAATAGGAAGCTAGACATAAACCAGATGAGGAAAAAAATTAACCAAGAAGCTAATACTCTAGTTAGCAAGAAAACACTCAGCAAAAGTTTAACTAATTAAGAAAAAACCTAGCCAAAATAAAAAACCTCCCAAGAATAAGAGAGATTATTTCCAAGAAGCTTTGGAATGAGTAACCCTTGGCAAGTGAGGAAGGACATAAATCTAAACACTTATTTTCTTTTTTTTCTTCTTACAAATAGTTTTATAACCATGCCCTTTGTCCATAAAATCTCCATCAAAATGAATCATTATTGTTATAAAGGCATGGAGATCAATAGAGCTAAATTTCAAAGTGCATTTGGAATCATCAACAACATTTGACAAATGAAAATAAAAAATAGTATGAATTTTAGAATTAGAAGTGAAAGAAGGAGCAAAAATAGTGTTATTAAGAAGAAAATTATCAATATTTTCACCTTCCAATAAAAGCTAAAGAGTATCCTCCTTGTCATCATTCATAAAAGAAGCAAGACAAGAAGAATCAGATTTTTTAGTACAATCTTCATGTAAGGGATTAAAATAAGATTCAAATCCCTTAAAACACACATATATTACCAAAATTTTCAACATAATTACTAGAGAAAGCCATCATTTTGAACCAAAATAGAACTATTCATAATGAGAGAATTATCACGGTATCTAAATCTTATTTTTTTAGAAGAAGGATCACTAATATTAATAAGATTGTAGAACCAAGTTAAAATATCAAAATAAGAACATTCTTTTTCACCACCATTCTCAATCGAAGGAAAAATAGTCTCTTTCCCATGATCTAAAGCTTACATAGGAGAGAGGGAAACAACATCCAACTAATTGGAAGAAATGGTGTTAACATCAATAATATTCGAACCATCATCATGAAAGGACTTATGCATAGCATCCAAACCATTAGAATCATTAAACACAGCCTCTAAAGTCTTCCTTTACTAGAATCATCAAAAGAAAGGCTTAGAGCATGATTATTAGTTAAATTTTTTTCAGAAACATCAAAATTACCTTCCACATTAGACAAATCATTAATAGGTAAAACTTATTCAGAAGATTCAAAAATTTGGTTTTCCAAAACATCAAAATTTTGAAAAGCAGATTTTCCTTTGTCCAACTTGAGAGAATCATCAGTTCTTTTAAGAATTGAATTCTTACTGGTGATTTTCTTCTAAGAGGGATGAGCAATAAAACATTGAAATTTCATGCCCATGAATCTACAATGATTACAAAAAGTGGAAAGTTCTTAAAAAAAACTTTCTGAAAATAATTGCATTTCTTTGAACCCAACCAAATTTCTTTCAGATATTTTTTAGTAATATCAATCTCTATAGGAATTCTAGCAATATGCGGTCTAGAAAAAGCAGCTGTTGCTTGATCAACTTGCAAAGGCTGACCAAAAATATATCCAATAGCATAAAGAATCTGATGATTAAATAGATGAATCCGCAAGTTAGGTAAAAAAAATCAAAATGGGAACGATAGGAGACTCTTCATTAACATCAAACCTAGGCGTCCACTTAGAATACACATTTGACAATTAAAACATAGTAAAGCTAGAAAAAAGTTCTTCTATAATCAAGGTCATTATAAAGTTTAATCAGAACATGCCTTGCATCAATCAACCAAATAGAAAAGGAACCAGATAAATTTAAGCTATAAAAAAATGAATATCTTCCATCTTTGGTTGTTTAAACAAAAACTTTCCAATCAAAGAAAAAGAAAAATGCTCAATATCCTCACCTAAACCATAATTAATGGAGTACCTTTAAAAGTCATATGAAGAAAATTCAAAGGAGGCTCGATGGAGGAATTCTTACCAGTTAAAGCCCCTTTGAAAGATTTAGTAATAGTAGGTAATTAAGAGGTAGGATTACCCAAAAAATTTGATGCCCTAGCGGGATCCATCGGCATATGGGATTTACCCCATGGATTTGAACAAGCCAACGCCATGAGTTACGACACCATGATAAGAATAGCTCAAAATTGGCCAAAGGCCGATAATCTATAGGAAATTTAAGAGATAAAATGCTCAAAACTCACCAAGAATGCGAGGATCCCAAAATCACCCAATAATAATGTTTAGTTTAGTTTTAGGGTTTAGGTTTTGGTTTAGTGTTTATTAGTTATTATTAGGTTTTATTAGTTTTAGGTTATTATTAGTTTTAGTTATTAGTTTAGTATTATTGTTTTATTTATAGTTATTATTATTTTAAGTTAGTTTAAGAGGCGGGGGGGGGGTTATGTTTAGTTTATTAGTTTATTTAGTTTGTTTATTTATTAGGGTTCAGTTCATATTAGTTTATTTATTAGTTATTATTAGTTAGTTAGTTATTTATTTAGTTTAGTTAGTTATTATTATTAGTTTATGGTTTTATTATTATTTAGGTTTTACTTAGTTTTAGTTAGTGGTTTAGTTTTATTAGTTTTGTTTTGTTAGTTTATTTATTAGTTTATTAGTTTATTATCTTAGTTTTATTAGTTTAATTATGGGTTTAGATTTATTAGTTTTTTAGTTTAGTTTCTGGTTTAGTTTTTTATTAATTATTATTAATTATTTATTATTTTTTATTATTATTAGTTTAGTTTGTTGGTTTATTATTAGTTTTGTTTTAATTTTGTTTTTTTTCTTTAGTTCATTATTATTATTAGTTTATGTTTATTATTATGAGTTTTATTATGATTATTTAGTTTATTTATTTAGTTAAGGTTTAGGGTTTAGTTATTTTATTATTTATTGTTTGTTTATTATAGTTTTATTATTATTAGTTTAGTTAGTTATTATTTATTATTATTATTATTAGTTTAATTATTAGGTTTATTACTTTAGTTATTTAGTTAGTTTGGTTTAATTTAGTTATTAGTTTATTAGTTTATTATTAGTTAGTTATTATTAATTTTTTCAGTTAGTCATTTTATTATTAGTTTATTATTAGTTATTAGTTAATTTATTAGGCTTAGTTATAATTATGTTTATTTATTAATTAGTTCTTACTATTTATTAGTTTAAGTTTAGGGTTTTGTTATTGTTAGTTATTTAGTTATTTATTATTAGTTATTATTATTAGTTTATTAGTTTAGTTTTATGTTTATTCTTTATTAGGGTTTAGGTTTATTTATTAATTAGTTTTTTTTATTGGTTAGCTTTTTTAGTTAGTTAGTTTATTAGTTATTAGTTTTAGGTTATTAATTATTTATTATTAGTTTTATTTAGTTTATTA
Organism: Cymbidium sinense; assembly: GCA_021442155.1. Lineage (NCBI taxonomy): Eukaryota > Viridiplantae > Streptophyta > Magnoliopsida > Asparagales > Orchidaceae > Cymbidium > Cymbidium sinense. The sequence continues at coordinate 42,490,349 of CM038222.1, read as the reverse complement.
TTAGTTTTAGTTTTTTATTAGTTATTATTAGGTTTTTAGTTTATTATTTATTTTTTATTAGGTTTTATTAGTTAGTTATTAGTTTGTTTTAATTTAGTTTTATTAGTAGTTTATTAGTTTCTCTAGTTATTGTTTAGTTATTATTATTAGTTTTATTAGTTTAGTTATTAGTTATTTTACTTTTTTTTATTTTATTATTATTACTTTTATTAATTTTGGTTTATGGGTTTAGTGTTTAATTTTTTTAGTTTTATTATTATTATTATTATTTTAGTTATTATTTTTTTAGTTTAATAGTTGTAGTTAGTTTAGTTATTAGTTATTTATTTAGTTTGTTTAGTTATTATTAGTTTCTTATTATTAGTTTTATTAGTTAGTTTTTTTAGTTTATTATTATTTATTAGTGTAGTGCTTTACTTTATTATTTAGTTTTTATGTTATTAGGTTTTATTATTATTTAATGTTTTTTAAATTATTATTAGTTTTTAGTTTAGTTTATTTTTTATTATTAGTTATTAGTTTATTAGTTTGGTTAGTTTTATTAGTTGATTATTATTATTAGTTAGTTTATTAGGCTTGTTTATTATTATAGGTTTAGTTTATTTATTTAGTTTTTATTTATTATTTAATTTATTATTAGTTTATTTTTTATTATTGTTGGTTTAGTTATTTATTTTATTTAGTTTAGTTTATTATTAGTTTATTAGTTTAGTGCTAGTTGTTATTAATTATTTAGTTTTAGTTTATTAGTTTTCTTAGTTTTACTATTAGTTTTAGTTATTATTATTTAGTTAGTTTATTATTAGGTTTAGTTAGTTTATTAGTTTTATAGTTTAGTTTAGTTATTAGATTTAGTTATTAGTTAGTTATTACTATTAGTTGTTTATTAGGTATTTAGTTAGTTTATTAGTTTTAGTTTATTAGTTATTAGTTTTAGTTTAGTTAGTTTAGTTATTATTAGTTTAGATATTGGGTTTAGTTTTATTATAAGTTTGTTATTTATTATGTTAATTATGTTTAGGTTTTAGAATTATCAGTTAGTTATTTTAGTTAGTTAGTTATTTATTAGGATTTAGTTTAGTTAGTTTATTAGTTTAGTTTTTGTTATTAGTTTAGGTTTAGTTTAGTTTTTTTTAGTTTAATTAGTTTGGTTTATTTTTATTTAGTTTATTAGTGAGGTTTTTATCTTTAATTTAGTTATTTGTTTGTTTATTAGTTTAGTTAGTTTTTCTTATTATTAGTTTATTAGTTTTTTAGTTATAATTTAGTTAGTTTAGTTTAGTTAGTATTATTAATTTTTGTCTATTATTAGTTAATTAGTTTTAGTTTACTATTTATTAATTTTAGTTTTAGTTAGTTTAGTTTAGTGTTTTATTATTTTCTTATTAGGGTTTAGGGTTTATGGTTTAGGGTTTGGGAATTGGGCCATAGGGTTTTAGGGTTTGGGTTTAGGCTTAGTTTTAGGGTTTAGCATTTAGGGTTAGGATTTTTTTATTTTATTTTATTTTTAGGATTTAAGGTTAAGGGTTTAGGTTTTAGGTTTAGGGTTCAGGTTTTAGTTAGGGTTTAGAGTTTTTGGTTTTTTTTAGGAGAGAAAAAATTTAGATTCAACATTTCATCTTTTTGATTTCATCAAAAAAGTAACACACCAAGTTCTCTAAGATAGAAACAACAACATAGATAAAAAAATGAGCATGCATAGAGAAAATCAAAAACCCTAGAGAACTAGAATCGTCTCTATTATAAAGACACAGTTCCATAAGCAGCATATTGGATTGACCATTCTTTAGTTTCTCCAGTTCCCATCAGAACCAGCCCAACCTCTCGAGTAGCAGGATCCACCATCATATCTCTGATCTCTCCCTCCGTCACCACCACATCTGTAACCTCTGTCGCTCCTTTGGCCACCATAACCACCACTGCTCCGACCACCACCTCCATATCCACTAGAACCTCTAGATCCCCCACCACCACTGCAATAACTGCATCCTCTGCCTTCGCCTCCACTGCTAGATCTAGATTGAGCCTGGTTCATGGTGATGTTCCTGTCGTCAAGGTTCTCCCCATTCATAGGGTTTAGGTTCACATTTAAGTTTAATTAGTTTTATGGTTTAGGTTTAATTTTTAATTTATTTAGTTACTTTAGTTTAGGTTTAGGGTTTGAGGTTTAGGGATTAGGGTTTGGGATTTAGGGTTTAGGTTTAGGGTTAGAGTTTAAAGTTTAGGGTTTATTGCTTAGGGTTTTAGGTTTAGGGTTTTAGGATTTATGCTTTTAGGGTATAGGGTTTAGGGTTAAGGTTAGTGTTTAGGGTTTAGGGTTTAGGGTTTAGGGTTTAGAGTTTATGGTTTAGTGTTTATTATTTTTTAGGGTTTAGGGTTTTAGGTTTAGTGTTGTAAGTTTAGGGTTTAGTGTTAGTTTTGTTATTTAGGGTTTAGGATTTTTTTTTAAAAAAAATCTAAGTAAACCTATATGATTAGGTTTATTTAGTTTATTTTTTATTTTAGTTTATTTTATATTTTATTTTTATTTAGGTTTATTTTTTATTTTTATTTAATTTAGTTTATTTATTTTAAGTTTATTTATTTTAGGTTAGGTATTTTATTTTAGTTTATTTTTTAGGTTTAGGTTTATGTTTATGTTTATTTCTTAGTTGAGTTTTTTTTTTTAGGTTTAGGTTTTGTTTTTTCTTTTTTAGGTTTAGGTTCAGGTTTTTAATTTACTTTTTTAGGTTTAGGTTTTAAGTTTTTATTTTAGGTTTAATTATTGGTTTAATTTTTTTTTTAACGTTTAGGTTTTTTTTTAGTTGAGTTTTTATTTTATTTTTTTTAGGTATAGGTTTATTTTTATATTTTTAGGTTTAAGTTTAGGTTTTTTTTTTTATTTTTTTAGGTTTAGGTTTTAGGTTTTTATTTTAGGTTTATTTTTAAGTTTTATTTTTTAGTTTAGGTTTAGGTTTATTTTTAGTTTATTTTATCTTATTTAGTTTAGGTTTAGATTTAGGTATAGTTTATTTTAGGTTTAGCTTTAGGTTTTATTTATTTTAGTTGTTTTATTTTAGTTAATGTTTAGGTTTATTTTATTTTGTTTATTTTTATTTTATTTTAGGTTTAATTTTTGTTTTAGTTTAGGGTTTACCTTTTATTTTTTATTTATTTTTAGGTTTTAATTTTCAATTTATTTTTCAGGTTTAGGTTTTTATTTTATTTTATTTTTGGTTTATATTATTTTTATGTTAAGATTAGTTTTTATTTTATTTAGGTTTTTAATTCCTAGGTTTATTTTATTTTATTTAGTTTAGTTTGTGATTTTATTAATTTTATTTTAGTTTATTTTTATTTTTATTTTCTTGTAATTTTTATGTTTAGTTTAGGTTTTTATTTTATTTTATTATTTTATTTTTTTAATGTTTAGGTTTGGGTTTTTAGGTTTTTAGGGTTTAGGGTTTAGGATTTAAGGTTTAGGGTTTAGGGTTTAGGATTTAAGGTTTAGGGTTTAGGGTTTAGGGTTTTAGGGTTTATCATTTTAGGGTTTAGGGTTTAGGGTTAGGTTTTAGGATTTAGGTTTTAGGGTTTAGTGTTTAGGCTTTAGGGTTTAGGGTTTTTAAAGTTTAGTGTTTGGGGTTTATGGTTTAGGGTTTATCATTTAGCGTTTAGGGTTTTTAGGGATTAGGGTTTACAATTTAGGGTTTATTTGGGGTTTAGGGTTAATGGTTTTAGCATTTTAGGGTTTAGAGTTTAGGGTTAGGGTTAGGGTTTAGGGTTTAGGGTTTAGGATTTAAGGTTTATGGTTTATTGTTTTTTTTTTTAAATTAAGTAAACCAGTAGGTTTAGGTTTATTTAGTTTATTTAGCTTATTTTTTTATTTATTTTAGTTTATTTTATTTTTTATTTTTATTTAGGTTTACTTTTTTATTTAGTTTAGTTTATTTATTTTAAGTTTATTTATTTTTGTTTACGTTTTTTATTTTAGTTTATTTTTCAAGTTTAGGTTTAGGTTTAAGTTTATTTTTTAGTTTAGTTTTTATTTTATTTTATTTTTTAGGTTTAGGTTTTATTTTTGGGTTTATTTTAGGTTTATTTTTAGGTTGTATTTTTTGTTTATGTTTAGGTTTATTTTTGGTTTATTTTATTTTATTTAGTTTAGAGTTTAGGTTTAGTTTATTTTAAGTTTATTTTAGGTTTTATTTATTTTACTTTAGGTTTTCATTTATTTTAGTTTGTTTATTTGAGGTTTAAGTTTTTTTTTTAGTTTAGTGTTTAGGTTTTATTTTTAGGTTTGTTTTTAAGTTTAGGATTTTATTTAGTTTTTATTTTTTTATTTTATTTAAGATTTTTAGTTTTAGACTTACTTTATTTTTTAGTTTAATTTAGGGTTTATTTATTTTATTTTACTTTAGCTTTTATTTTTAAAATTATTTATTTTAGGTTTAGGTATAGGTTTAGGTTTATGTTTAAATTTTGGTTTCAGTTTTTATTTTTGTTTTTTTTATTATATTTAGGTTTAGGTTTATTTATTTATTTTATTTTTAAGTTTTATTTAGTTTGGGTTTAGGCCTTTATGTTTTTATGTTTTAAGGTTTCGACTTTAAGGTTTAGGGTTGAGGGTTTAGGGTTGATGGTTTAGGGTTTGGGGTTTAGGGTTTAGTGTTTAGGGTTTAGGGTTTAGGGTTTAGGGTTTAGGGTTTAAGGTTTAGGGTTTAGGGTTTAGGGTTTAGGGTTTAGGGTTAGTTTTAGGGTGTATGGTTTAGGCTTTGGGTTTACAGTTTAGGGTTTTAGGGTTTATGCTTTTAGGGTTTAGGGTATTAGTTAGGGATTAGGGTTTAGGGTTTTTAGGGTTTAAGGTTTATGGCTTAGGGTTTAAGGTTTAGGTTTATTGTTTGGGCTTTAGGGTTTTGGTTTTTAAAGTTTAGGGTTTAGTGTTTAGGTTAACAAGGTTTAAGTTAGTTTAGGTTTTAGGGTTTAGGGTTTAGGCTTTAGGGTTTAAGCTTTTTAGGGTTTAAGGTTTAGGGTTTAGGGTTAGTTTAATGTTTAAGGCTTAGGGTTTTAGGGGTTAGGGTTTAGGGTTTAGGGTTAGAGTTATGGTTTGGGTTTAAGGTTTAGGGTTTAGGGTTTAAGGTTTAGGGTTTAGGGTTAATTCAAGATTTTAGGTTTAGGGTTTAGGGCCATATGTTTAGGGTTTAGGGTTTAGGGCTAGTTTTAGGGTTTCGGGTTTATGGTTTAGGATTTAGGGTTTAAGGTTTAGGGTTTTTCTTTAATTAAGTAAACTAGTAGGTTTAGGTTTATTTAGTTTATTTTTAATTTATTTTTTTATTTTTATTTAGGTTTATTTTTTATTTTAATTTAGTTTAGTTTATTAATTTTTGTTTAGGATTTTTTTATTGTAGTTTAATTTTTAGGTTTAGGTTTTGGTTTATGTTTATTTTTTAGTTTAGTTTTATTTTTATTTTATTTTTTAGGTTTATGATTTTATTTTATTTTTTTAGGTTTAGGGTTTAGGTTTTTATTTTAGGTTTATTTCTAAGTTTTACTTTTTAGTTTAGGTTTAGTTTTATTTTTAGTTTATTTTATTTTATTTAGTTTAGGGTTTAGGATTAGATTTTATTTATCTTAGTGTAGTTTATTTTAGTTTAGGTCTAGGTTTATTTTATTTTGTTTATTTCAAATTTAGGTTTTTTATTCTAGTTTAGGGTTTAGGTTTTATTTTTTATTTATTTTTAGGTTTAGGTTTTTATTTAGTTTTTATTTTATTTTATTTTAGGTTTATTTTATTTTTCTTTTACATATGGATTTTATTTTATTTAGGTTTTTTATTTTTTGTGTTTATTTTGTTTTTATATATTAGTTTAGTCTTTTATTTATTTTATTTTAGTTTAGTTTTTATTTTTCATGTTATCTTATTTTTAGGTTTAGGTTTAGGTTTAGGTTTTAGTTTAGGTTTTTTTTTGTTTTAGGTTTTTTTTAATTTTATTTTTAGGTTTTATTTAGTTTAAGTTTAGTTTTTAGAGTTTAGGGTTTAGGGTTTAGGGTTTATGGTTGTAGGTTTTAGGGTATAGGGTTCAGGGTTTAATGTTTAGGGTTTAGGGTTTAGGGTTTTAATGTTTAGTGTTAACAGTTTAGGGTTTAAGGTTTATGGTTTAGGATTTTAGTGTTTAGGGTTTAAGGTTTTTTGGTTTTTAAAGTTAGGTTTAGGTTTAGGTTTAGGATTATTTATTATTATTATTATTTAGTTTAGGTTTAGGTTTATTTATTTTTAGTTTAGTTTATTTTTTTTTTAGTTTAGGTTTTAATTATTTTTTAGGTTTTTTTTACTTTAGTTTTGGTATAGGTTTATTTAGGCTTATTATATTATTTAATTTTTTAGTTAAATTGTATTAGTTTAGGTTTAGGTTTTATTTTTTATTTTAGTTTAGTTTAGGTTTTATTTTAGTTTACTTTAGGTTTATTTAGGTTTAGCTTTTTTAGGTTTAGGTTTATTTTAGGTTTAGGTTTTTTTCAATTTTCTATTTAGTTTATTTGTTTTTTGTTTTTTTTTAATTTAGTTAGTTTATTTTGTTTTGTTTTTAGTTTATTTAGTTTAAGTTTAGGTTTATTTTTATGTTTATTTAGTTTAGTTTAGGTTTAGGTTTAGGTTTAATTTAAGTTTAGGTTTTATTTAGTTTATTTATTTTTTATTTTATTTTTGTTTAGGTTTATTTAGTCTAGTTAATTTAGTTTAGGTTTAATTTTTAATTTGGTTTAGGTTTAGGTTTAGGTTTTATTTAGTTTATTTTATTTTGTTTGTATTTTAAGATTTGGTTTAGTTTAGGTTTATTTTATTTTTATTTAGGTTTAGGTTTATTTTTATTTGTAGTTTAGTTTATTTAGGTTTAGGTTTTTGTTTATTTTAATTTAGGTTTCGGTTTAGGTTTATTTAGGTTTATTTAGTTTAGGTTTTTTATTTTTAGGTTAAGGTTTATTTATTTTTATTTTAGTTTTTGTTTTTTATTAGTTTTGTTTATTTAGTTTATTTATTTAGGTTTATTTTTAGTTTAGGTTTAAGTTTATTTGTTTTAGTTTAGTTTAGTTTATTTTTACGTTTAGGTTTATTTAGTTTTATTTAGTTTAGGTTTTGTTTAGGTTTATTTATTTAGGTTTTTGTTTATTTTGTTTAATTTAGGTTTAGGTTTAGGTTTTATTTAGTTTAGTTTAATTAGTTTTATTTTATTTTGGGTTTAGGGTTTAGATTTAGGTTTAGGTTTAGGTTTGTTTAGTTTAGGTTTAGTTTAGGTTTATTTTTATTATTTATTTAGTTTATTTATTTAGGTTTATTTTTTATTTAGTTTATTGTTATATTTATTTTAGTTTATTATTATTATTATTATTTTTAGTTTAAGTTTAGGTTTTTATTTTATTTTATTTTATTTTTATTTATTTAGTCTAGTTTATTTAATTTTATTTATGTATGTTTATTTAATTAATTTATTTAGTTTGCTTATTTAGTTTAGGGTTTATTTTATTTTAGGTGTAGGTTTTATTTAGTTATAATTAGGTTTAGGTTTAGTTTATTTTTAAGATTAGGATTTAAAACCCTAAACCCTAAACCCCAAACCCCAAACCCTAAACTTAAATACTAACACAACCCTAAACCCACAAACTCTAAATTAACTAAACTAAATCTAAACCCTAAAAGCAGTAAACTAAGCCTAAACTAAACCTTAATAAACCCTAAACTGACCATAAACATAGCTAAACCTAAACCCTCAAACCAAAAAACCCTAAATCTTAAAACTAAATCTATGCTGACCAGGCCACTAAACACCTACCCTGACCTGGGCTGAACTGAGCCCTAAACTAACTGGCACTGACCAAGGCCAGGCCCTAAACTGACTTACTGACTACCCTGGGCTACCACCAACTGAGGCATGAGGCTGGCCCAGAGATCTTAACCTGGTGACTGATCTGAGCGTTAGGCTGACAGGTGGGCCTGAGTTGCTGTGAGGCCTGGGCCTGGGCCTGGGCCCTGGCCCTGACTGGGTGACCTGGGCCCTGGGCCAGAGGCCACAAAGATCTGGGCCTGAGGCTTAGGCTGAGCCCAGGTGACCTGGGCTGGATGACCAGCCTGAGCCCAGAGGCCCTGGGTCCAGGTGCACAGATCCTGGAGACCTGCGCCTGGGCCACTGAGGCCCTGGGCCAGGCAGGCCTGAGCTTGAGCAGGCCTGAGGCACTGGGCCTAGGCCACTGATCTGGGCTCTGGCCCAAATGACACTGGCCTGCAGGCCTGAGCTAGGCCAGGCCTGGGCCAGGCTGACACTGGGCAGGTGAGGCTGACCCTGGGCCAGGCCTGGGCCCTGGGCCAGAGGCTGAGCTTAAAGGCTGAATGAGTAGATGAAAATGTGACTAAATGGCAGGCTGTCGGGTTTGGCTGGTGCATGAGATGGGCCCTAGGCCCTAAACTCAGGCCCTAGGCCCTAAACGCTTAACCTAAAAATGAGTTAAAATAAAATAAATACAATACTTATCTAACTAAAACTAAGATAAATAAGATAAATGAGCTAAACCTTAAATACTAAACTCATAAATAAACATAACCTACCTAAAACATAAACCTGACTCTAAATAAAAATAATTAAAAATAAAACTACTAAAATAAAAGACACAAATAAAAAAATTAAAACTAAAACTAAATGAAATAAAAATTAAATTTAAACCTAAAAAACCTACACTAAAAATAAAATAAAATAAACTAAACTAAAAAAATAAACATGAGCTAAACTAAACCAAAAAATAAAGTAAAAAAATAAACCTTAAATAAATAAACTAAAATAAAATAAAAATAAAACCAAATGAAACAAAAGATAAAATAAACTAAAATAAACCTAAACATGCTGTTTACTTGTTTTTTTTTTAAAGCCATGAGCCCTAGCGCTAGCACTAAATCCTAGGCCCTAAACTAAAATGACAGCCATGGACCTTGACCCTGATTTAAATGCTCTAAACTCTCCACAGGCCCTGGGAAGTGACCCTAAGCCCTAAACAGACCATGAGCCCTAAACTAAAACCCTAAACCCTGAGCCTAAACTGAAACCCACCACTCCTAGGCCCTGATCTTGAGCCTAGGCCTTGGACCACTGAGCCTAAAGACCCTAGTCATGAGCCACTGGGCCACTGGGCTGAATACTGAGCCCTAAAATAAGGCCACAACCCTATGTAAAAGAATGGGATTACAAAGATCCTGAAGCCTGGATTATAAAATGACAAAATAATATAATGAAACTAGCTAAACCTAGGCATGCTTAAAAAAGATAAGATAAAGATAAAAGATAAAGAAAATAAAATAAGATAAAATAAAACCTAAAACCAAAAAAAAGACTAAAGAGAAAGAGACCTAAATATAAAACTAAACTTAATAAAAAATAAATAAATAAAAATAAACTAAAACTAAATAAAACTAAAGCTTAAAAATAAATCTAAAATAAATAAAATTAAACCAAAACTAATAAAACTTAAAATAAAGAAAATAAATAAAATATAAAACCAAAACTAAACTATAGTTAGACAAAATAAAAATAAACCTAAGACAAAACCTAAAATAAACTAAACTAAACCTAACTAAATAAAATAAAACTAAAAAAGACTAAAGCTAAACTAAAATAAAACTTAAATGTGCCTAATTAAAGACCTGACCTAAACCTAAAAAAAATAAAATCTAAACTAAACCTAAAATAACAAACCTTAAAATTAAATAAAACTCAGCTAAAATATAACCTAAACCTAAACTAGCTAAAAGATAAAATAAGATAAGATCATCTAAAATAAATGCTACACTACAAAAATAATACTAAGATAAATAAAGAATAAACTAAAATACTAAATAAACTACCTGGGTTGATTTGGTTTTCTTTAAAGGATACTAGATCCTAGGCCCTAGGCCCTGAGCCAAGGCCTTAGATCTTTGACCATGGGCCGCCTAGACCATAGCCCTGCATGGGCCCTGAGGCCTAGGCCATGGGCCCTAGGCCCTAGCCCTGGCACTGAGGCCAGATCCAGGGCCCTAGGCCCTGGGCCCAGGCCCTAAAGGCCTGGGCTGGGCACAGTTGGCCAGGCCAGGCTGACCTGGGCTGAAGTGACTCTGGGCATGGGCCAGCAACCTGAGCCCCAGGTTCTGACACTGGGCCCTAGATCCTGCGCCTGGGCCCTGTCTTGGGCCCTGGGCTCCTGGGCTCAGGCCGAGCCTGGGCCCTGAGCCCCTGGCTTGACAGATCTTGGTGCACTGGATTGACCTGGGCTCTGGGCCCTGGGCCTGAGCTCAGGCCCTGGGCTGAGGAGGCTGGGCCAGAGGCTGACCTGGGCCTGAGGCTGCCACAGGCCACAGTCCTGGGCCCTGGGCCTGAGGCCCTGGGCTTTGAGGCTGGAGTGGTGGGCTGACTGAGCTAAGATGATGGAAATGGGCCAGTTAGGCTAGGTACAGCCCAGATCAGCCCTGGGCCCTGGGCCCTGGGCCAGGCTGGGCCAGGCACAGGCTGAGCCCTGGGCCCAGAGGCCACAGGCCTGAGGCTGGAGTGGGCCCACAGGCCTGGCCCTGCACTCCCTGGGCCCTGGGCCCCAGACCCTGGGCCCTGAGCCTAGGCCCTGGCACTGACCCTGGGGCTGGGCCCTGGGATGGGCTCTGGGCCCTAAATGATCTGGGCCAGGCCCTGAGTGCTGAGGCCAAAGGCTGGGCCCTGGGCAAGTGACCTGGGCCAGAGGTGACCTAAGCCAGGCCGACCCTGGGCTCTGGGCCCTGGGCCCTGGGCCCTGGGCCTGGGCCCTGGGCTAAAGATATAGAGATAACTAAGTGACTAAATAGATACCTGTTGGTTTGTTGGTTTTTTTTTATGACGTGAGCCCTACCATGAGCTTTCCTCAGGCTGACCACAACTCACTAAACCTAAAATGACTTAAAGATAAAACCTAAAATAAATAAAATAAACTTACTACTAAGAAACTAAACTGGATAAATAAATAAAATAAATAAACTAAAATAAATAAATCACAAACCTAAACTTAAACAACAAACCTAAACTAAAATAAAGATAAAATGGATTAAAATAAACCTAACCTAATTAAAATAAAATAAAATAAACCTAAAAATAAAATTAAAACCTAAACTAAAATATAAAAACTTACTTAAACCTAAAAAAAACCAACCTAAAATAAAATAAAAATAAAACTAAACTAAAATAAACATAAATCTAAACCTAAAATAAATAAAATAAATAAACCCAAATAAATAAACAACTAAAATAAAAAAATAAAATAAACCAAAGAAATCTAAAATAAAATAAACTAAAATAAAATAAACTAAATAAACCTAACATCTGGGTTTGCTTGGTGTTAAAACCATAAACCCTAAGCTAACACTAAAATACTAACCTAAAAGTGACAGAAACATGGACCCCTGGCCCTAGGCAACAAAGTATACAACTCTGGCCTGAGCCACTGAGCCTAAAATGGCCCCTAAGCCTAAATTAACCCAACATAAACCCTGAGCACTAAAACCTACACAAACCTAGGCCAAACATAAAACCAAAACCACCCTGATCTTAAACCTAAACTTAAAACCTAAACCCTAAAAGACCCTAAAACCTACTAAACCCTGGGCCCACAAACTGATCCAAAGCCCTAAACCTAAAACCTAAACCCCAAGATTAACAGATCTAAACCTAAATTAGTAAAACAAAATAATATAATAAGAAAATGAAACTAAACCTAAAACTGAGCTTAAAAGATAAAATAAAAAAAATAAAGAAAACTAAAATAAAATAAATAAAACCTAAACTAAACTAAAATAATTAACTAAAGAATAAAATGCCTAAAATAAAATAAAATAAACTTAAAATAAAATAAATAAACCTAAAATAAAATAAAATAAATCTAAATAAACTAAACCAAAAAATAAACCTAAAAATAAATAAAAATAAACTTAAACCTAAAAAAAATTGAAAAAATAAAATAAAATAAAATAAACCAAAACCAAATATAGTAAACTAGACAAAATAAATAAAACCTAGTAAACCTAAAATAAACTTAAACCTACTAAACCAAAACTAAATAAAATAAAATAAACTAAAAAAAATAAACTAAAACTAAAAAATAAACTTAAATGTGACACAAAAATAAAACCTAAACTAAACCTAAAATAATAAATAAATATCTAAACTAAAACTAAAATAAAAACTAAAACCTAAAATAAAATTAAATAAAAATAAACTCACTAAAAGAATAAACCTAAACCTAAACCTAAACAAAATAAACTAAAAAAAAATCCTAAACTAAAATAATACTACACTAAACAAAAAAATAAAATAAGTGGATAAAATAAATAAAATAAACTATATGCTAAAATAAACTAAGCTATGGGTTTGCTTAATTTAATTTTTTTTAAAGGATCTTAGATCCTAAACCCTGACCCTACCTGACCCTAAATCCAGACCATAAACCCTAAAGACTACCAAGCTGCCCTAACCTCAACTGGGCCCTGAGCCTTACACTGATAGGCAGATCCTGTGCCCGGGCCTAAGCCCAGGCTACTGACCACTGAGGCTGGGTTGTGAGCCTTGAACCACTGTAAGCACTGGGCTGGGAGGACCCTGAGCCCTAAGGCCTCGCACTAGGCCCTGGGCCCACCTGCAGGCTCTGACCCTGGCCCACAGGCTCTGGGCTCAGGGCCCTGGGCCTGGGCCCTGGGCCCTGGATTGGCCCTGGGCCCTGATCAAGTCAGGTGCCCCAGGCTCATGGGCCCTGGGCCCTGGGCTGAGAGAGGCCTGGGCCCTGACTAAGTCTTGAGCCCTGGGCCCTAGGACTGACCTGAGCCTAGCCATGGGCCCTGGGCCCTACAGGCTAAGATAAAAATATTAAGTGGAAAGTTAACTAAACCTGTGGGTTTTACTTAATTTTTTTTTTTAAAGACTCTAAACCCTAAATCATGGTCGTAAATCTAAACTATAATCTCCCTAAACCCTAAGACTCAGCTACCCTAAAAAACTCTAAATGGACCTAAATAAAAAATAACCTGCACACTGAGCTAGATGAAAGAGTAAGCTTGGGATAAATAAAATAAAATAAAAACATAAGACTAAAATAACTACTAAATAAATAAACCTAAGCCTAAACAAAAGAACCTAACCTTAACCTAAACTAAATAAAATAAAATAAATTAGATAAAATAAAATAAACCTAAATAAAATATAAACCTAAACCTAAAAAGAAAATAAAATAAAAAACTAAAAAACTAAATAAAATAAAATAAATAAAAACCTAAACTAAACTAAAAAAACATAAATAAAATTAAAACTAAATATTAAATAAAAATAAATATACCTAAAATAAAAAAAAACTAAATAAAAATATAAACCTAAAAAATAAACCTAAAAAACCTAACAATAAATAAAGAACCTAATAAACCTAATAAACCTAACAATAAAATAAAATAAACTAAAATTAAACTTAAGCCTAAACTAAAAAAATTAAACTTAAAAATGAACCTAATGTAAAAACCTAAAACCCAAACCTTAAAAAATAAAATAAAAAAATAAACCTAAATCTAAAAATAAAAAATTAAACCTAAGCCTAAAAAATAAAATAAAAAATAAACCTAAACCTAAAGAGATCTAAACCTAATTAAAAAATAAACTAAAATAAAAACCTAAACTAAAATAAATACCAAAAATAAACTAAACTAAATAAAATAAAAATAAACCTAAGTAAAAAAATAATAAAATAAACTAAAATAAATAAAATTAAAACCAAATAAACTAAGTGGGTAAATAAACCTCACTACAAGTTTACTTAATTTAAAATAAAACAAAACCTAAAACCCTAATCTAAACCTACCCACTTTAAACTTTAATGAGCCAATCCTACCACAGGTAAACCATGAGCCTAAAATGACAGCCAGACCTTGTGCTAACCTATCCTACCCTAGGCCCTGAGCCCTAAATCTAACTAAACTACCTTAACACTAGGCCACTGAACACTAGGCCCTGGGCCCCTAAACCACAAGGCCTAAACTAAACTGACCTAAATCTAGTTGGTTACCCTACACTAGGCCCTCAAAACCAACCATGAGGGTAACACTAAACCTAATCACAATCAAACCACAGGCCCAAACCATGAGGTGAACCCACCTAAATGGTAAAAGGCAAAACTAAACTAAAATAAAACCTAAAATAAAAAAAAACTAAATAAATAAAATAAAAACTACCTAAAAAAAATAAAATAAAAAAGAAAAAACTAAAATAAATAAAATAAACTAACTAAGAAAAACACTTAAGAAACCTAAATAAAATAACTAAAATAAAATAAAAAATAATATAATATAATAAAAAGATAATAACCTAAACCTAAAATAAAGCTAAGAATAATTGAAGAATTAACTAAAACCTAACTAAACTAAAAAAAAAACCTAACAAAAATAAAATAAATCTAAACTTAAACTAAAATAAACTAAAATAAAATAAGTAAAATCTTGGGCTAAAATAAAAATAAACAAAACCTAAACCTAAACTAAATAAAATAAAATAAAATAAACCAAAAATAAACCCAAACCTGAACAAAAAACTAAAAACCTAAAAATAAACCTAAAATAAAAACAAACCAAACCTAAAAAATAAAATAAAACCAAAACCTAAATTCAAAATAAAATAAAACTAAACTAAAATAAACATAAACCTAAAATATAAACTAATTAAAACCTAAACTAAAATAGATAAACCTAAAATAAATAAACTAACATAAATAAAATAAAAATAAAATAAACTTAAATAAATAAAAAAATAAAGGGTAAACTAAAACTGGGTTTGCTTAATTTTAAAAAAACCTAAACCTAAATCCTACCTAAACCCTAAACCCTAAACCCACAAGCATAAACCCTGCCCTAAACAGAATCCTAAATCTGAACCACAAACAATCCCACAAACCCCAATCCAAACCAAAACCCTAATCCCTAAACCTTGAGCAAACCCTAAAACCACAAACCTAAACCCAAGACTCTAATACCTACAACACTAAACCCTAAACCCTAAACTAACCTTAAACCCTAAGAATGGGCAGAACCTTGATGACAGGAACATCACAGCCAACTAGGCCAATCTAGATCTAGTGATGGAGGCGAAGGAGGAGGTGGCGATTATCATAGTGGTGGTGGGGGATTTGGGGGTGCTGATGGATATGGAGGCAGTGGTCAGAGCAGTGGTGGTTAATTGAGCCAGGAGGAGTGACGAAGGTTACATCTATGGTTGTGGTGGAGGGAGAGATCAAGGATATGATGGTGATTACGCTACAGTGGGGGGGTGGTGTACGAAGAACTAGAAATTGAAGAACGATCGATCCTATCTACTGCTTATGGAATAGTGTATTTAGAATAGAGATGGTTCTACTTATCTAGGGTTTTTTATTTTCTCTATGGGGGCTCATTTTTGATCTATGATGTCGCTTGTGGCTTAGAAAACTTAGGGTGCTACTTGGTTGATGAAATTGAAAAGAATAAACATTGAATCTGAATTTATTCTCTGTTAAAAAAAACCTTAAATCCTAAACCCAAAACCTTAAACCTAAACCCTTAACCCTAAACCCAAAACACTAAACCCTAAACCCAATATACCCTAAACCCTAAACACTAAACCCTAAACCCTAAACCCAAAACATACAAACCTAAACCCACAAACCCACAAATTATAAATGCAAACCTAAACCCACAAACCTAACCACAACCTAAACTCTAAACCCTAAACCATAAATCCCAAACCCTAAACCCTAAACCCTAAACCCTAAACCCTAACCCTAAATCTTAAGCCCTAAACTTTGAATAAAGAAGTCATTAGTAGTTCATCTAAAGAATGACCTATTCCTAACATACTTATGATAGCTAAAGAAAATGTCTTCAAGGGACTTTCCTTTGACTATTGGAAAAAATGTTTTCAAGAAACTTTCCTTAAGGAAGAATTGGACCTAGACTTGAAGCAGTCAAGAGGGAAGAAGCCGCTAGTGGACTTATCCTAAACCTCAAATATACTTGACCTAGTCAGTGCACGAAAGCTAATACAAGAAGAAAGCACAACAAACTCACTTCCTCTTAAATGAAGCCAACATGTAGTAGTAAATTAATAAGGAACTCATCGATTAATGCAGTAAGGGGGGCAAGACTTACATCTTCAAAGAAAGAGGTGTGACACACTAGTAGGGTAATATGTTAGCCTGACCTAGAGTAGTTACTAAGTGAGTGCTGTTGGGGGCATTAAGTCAACTCATAGTAGCCCGAGATAAAAGATATGTATTTATTTTATATATTTGTGAGTAGTTTGTGTTTGTGTTGTGTCGATGAAGGATAGGTTGCTACTCATGTTTTTTGAACCTACCCTAAACATATCGTTGCAAATTCGAAAACAAGAATAATACTTTCAACATGGAAGAGATTGAATTTAAAATGGAATTCTCATTGATGATAATTATTTTTAAACATGATTTATAATATTTCTTTAAGTAAATATCATTGATTGGAAGCATTGGGCCCTTTCCCTTATGAATAATAAGCTGATAAAATCTTGCTTAGTAGGCCTTCTCTATGGAAAAAAGGCTTTCCCATGTGGGTTCGAACTTGCCTCGCATCTTACGAGGGGCAACAACCAATCTCCTTAGAACTAAAATAAGCTCTCCTACTTGAAAAGCTCTAAGATGGACCAACTTTTTGTGAGCTTGAATCATTTTATCTTTGTACAACTAGAGGTTTTGGCATGCCTGCAGCCATCTCTCCTCCAAACCTTCGAGCTCTTCGAACCACAACTTGGCATTCTGCTCTATTATGATCTTGCTACCAACATCTATTCTTAATGATGGGAGTTGGACTTCTAATAGTAGAACAGCTTCAGACCCTTACACTAAGGAGAAAGGCGTAGATTGAGTTGGAGTTTTATATGTGGTGTGGTAGGTCCACAAGGATTCAACTAAGTGCTCATGCCACTATCACTTGTTATTATCAAGTGTCTTCTTTAATATTTGGATGAGAGTTTTGTTGAACAATTTTGCTAGGCTATTTTCCCTCGAGTAGTTGATGGCAAAATATCTCCAATCTATGATGTGTCTGTAGGCAAAGTTGTTGATCTCGGTGCTCTTAAATGCAGTACCATTATCAGATATAATTCATCGAGGCACTAATTTCCTATATACGATATGGTTCCTAAAAAAATAGAGCACATGCTGATCCGTGACCTTTCTGAGTAGAATCATCTTTGCCCATTTGGAAAAGTAATCAATAGTAGCTAAGATGAACCAATGACCCTTGGAAGAAGGATGATCAATCGAACCACTATGTTTGTACCCCAACACTCGAATGGCCATGAGGCCAATGTAGGATGTAGAATGTTAGGTGGTTGGTGTAAGACCATATTGTGTATTTAACATTGGTGGCGTATCCTAGGTGTATCCATGCAATCTTTGATTATCGATGGCCAGTAATATCCTAGTCTCTTGATCTTGGCTTTCATCTTTGGACTGGATTGGTTAGCTCCACATAATCCTAAGTGTACCTTGGTCATGATATTATGGACTTCATGCTTGTCTGAACATCATAACCATATATGATTGAAAGATCGCCAGTATAAGACACCATCCACAAGAGCATAGGAAAGTGCTCTCTACTTCATCTGATAGGCTTGGGACTTCTCTTGAGGTAGATTGTCTTTATTTAAGTAATCCATGAATGGTAGCCTCCAATCTAACTCCTCATCCCTCTTTGCAATGGCAACTTCCCCTTCAAGAGAGTACTTTTTGATGAGTTCAATATCAATAAGGATAATACTTAACTATTTTGGACCTTTATCGATATGGACTCATCCTCTGCACATGCCAACACTTTGGAAAGCTTGGCTAAAGCATGCTAATGATCTCTCGAGGAATCTTATAAATGGTAACCTCTAGGATTTGGGCCAACAACTCTATGGTGCACTTGTGGTAGTGATGGAGCTTGGGCTTTATAACCTTATAGGACCCAGTGATTTGGTTGATAACTAGCTGAGAATCCCTAAAGATGTTGATGTTCTAGATGCTTAGAGTAATGGATAACTCTAGATTGGCAATCAGAGCCTCATATTCAACTTCATTGTTGGTGCAAGGATTGGATAGATGATATGAGAATCTCATCACATCACGGTCTAGAGTTAAGAGAACTAGTCCTACCACTGCCTTTCTTAGAATAGTAGATTGTGGTTCTTCTCCTCTTTGAGAGAAAGTCGCACCATCAAAGTACATCTCCCAATGGTGAATTCTAGCATCCCCTAAGTTCATGATCTGTTCACCGGGGAGATCATCACTAAGAAGAGAGTCAGCAAGAAGTGGGTGTGTACTAAGAAATCTGAGCTTATCCTTTCACCACAGGGGAATGAAGGTAATGTCAAACTATGAGAGGATCATGGACCATCGTGCCAACCCGTGAATGTGTCATGAGATACTATAGTGGATTGATCTTAGAGATTAAGTTCACCTTTGAGGAAGCATGTAGTGTTGTAGCTTTGGGATGCAAAGATTAAAGCTAGAAATGCTTCTCAATGGATAATTAGCCCGATTAGATGAGGCGGTAGTAGAGTATATTTTCCTTCCCTTCATCATTGGCTTGGGCCAACAAATCATCAAAGGAGTTTTCTAACACAATAGTGGAAAGAATGAGTGGCTTGCCTGGGATTAGGGCTGCTAGAACTGGCAGCATCATTAAGTAATGCTTGATGACTTTGAAGGCATGCTCACACTTATTATCCCACTTGAACTTGGCATCCTTTTTGACAAGTGCTAGGAATGGCTGACATCTTCCTGATAGGTTGGATATAAAGCATCTTAGATACGTCAACTGACCTTGAAATGATCTAAGTTGAGTTAAACTTTTAGGGTGGCATTTCTATTGCCTTGATCTTCTCTTGATCAATTTGATTCCACGGTGTTGAATAAACTCAAGGAATTTCCAAGCTACTCAAATGCACACTTTAGGGGTTCATTTTGAGGTTAAATTATCTTAACTATTCAAAAACTACTCTCAAGTCAAAGAGATGGTCTTCATTTTCTCTACTTTTGACCATGAGGTCATCGACATAGCACTCGACTTGATGATGAATGAGTTCATCAAAGATTCGAGTCATAGACCACTGGTATATAGCACCAACATTTTTAAGGCAAGTACTAAATCCTAAGCAGTAATTATCATCATCGACTGAACCCAATATACCGAATCTTAATCTTGATCCTGATTGAGAGCTTTTGCATTTATTCTTCTATATTCTTTCTCATATGCTTTGACCAAGTATGTGGATTAACTTTCTTTGCTAAATTATGAACACAAGGAAAGTACCACTCAAAAGGTAATTCTATTAAATCTTTATATGAATCATCCTTAAGTTTTGCATCAACTTCTTGACTTAAGGATTATGCTCCCAGAAAGAACCTTTGAGTCTTCACACCTGTGGATGACTTAGGGGCTACTTTAATTATAAAACCCTTAGCTTTTTTTAGAAGAAAGTGGGGTTAGAGCTAAGGTTCCCAACTGATGCCTAAATGTTTCACATATAGACTTAGATACACTTATGCATTGCTTTGGAGCCTGATTTTCATTGCTATCTAGCTCAAGTGTCACCTCCAAGGGAATCTACTATTGAGAAGAAGAGAGTGTGCTAACCATATAAGACTCATCTATGAACTAGATTCTAAGTCTATATGGATAAGTGTACTCATTGTTGGGGCATATCTTCTATTGGGTGGCCAAGGAGGTTTTCCCCCAGGCGCCTCGGCCTCTTCCTCTTCTAGTAGAGGTCAGGTTGTCCTACCCATATGTTCGAATGGAGTAATGAACTGTTGGTGGAATCTAATGTCATGCTCCACTTCCTCCTCCAAGTCTATTTCTGCTCCCTTTTATTTTCTTTTTTATTTTCTCTTTTCTTTTCTTTTTCTTTATCTTTTTCTCTTTATTTTTTTTTTTTTTTTTAAACTTTGGTCAAGTTTGTGAGAATAGACTTGTTGATTTTGAGGGAGGTAGTAAGCTGCATGCTCATATATGTTAACCTCATGAACTGTAAATGGCTTGAGATCTCCTTTGACTTAGTAGATGATCCCACCTCTCACAGACTCTGTACACTGATGTAGTGAGGATGGAACTATGTTGTTCTTATATATCGGAGTCTATAATATGAAACTTGGATTCGATCTTCTGATCATCTATCTTTAAGGGCAACACTATTGAGCCTAAGGCCTGTTGACCTCACTTTTGGAGTGCTGACTCAATCTTCCCATCTTAGACTTAGGAGTCTTCTAGACAGACTTTAGTCATAAGACACCTTTAATAATTAGTTAAATACTTAACCTAAGCCTAAAGACTTAGAAGGGTTAAATATTTGATTAGGTTATGCCTTAGGGATTAAGATAATCCACCTACCCTACAAATCTAATCCATGTTCAACTTTTGAAACCAAACCTCAAGTTCAATTCAAACATCAAATTCAAATCCAAATCCAAACCCAAATTCCAAAACCAAATGATTGAAGCCCATGATCAAATTCAAACTTGAAACACTTCCTAAACCATATGACCTATCCTATGGACTTAGCCAAATCATAATCCAAATCAATCCAAAATAAATTTATTTTCTCATAATAAATTTATAACTTCAATCATCTTCTTAAATATAAATCAAATCTACATTCAAATGATCAAAATCAAATTAAATCAAACCCTAAGCCATATGACTTATCCCATGGACTTAGCCATATCATAATCCAAATCAAGTCAAACTCAATTGATTTTCTTAATCATATTCATAAATCATCAAAACAAATCAAACTAAATCAAACCAAATCAAAATCAATCAAAACCCAACTCCATGGACTTAGCCAAATTCCTTCATTCCAAAACCCAAATTCAATTGATTTCTCATGAATCAATCATACCTTTTACAATCATCAATCCAAACCAAAATCAACCCAAGTCAAACCCAACATAACACTTTTTGACTTGAAATGTTCAAATGAACCAAAACCCATTTGAACCAAGCCAATTTGAATTTATATATCAATCCCAAATCCATATATAAACTCAACTAAATCAAAAAATCAACCAAATCAAAACCCAATTGGTCCACCCAAAGTGGCCAATTTGACCTATTTGAGCCAAGTCTTAATCCCTATTGATTGAACCAAGCCCATCAAA
Source organism: Cymbidium sinense (assembly GCA_021442155.1). NCBI lineage: Eukaryota > Viridiplantae > Streptophyta > Magnoliopsida > Asparagales > Orchidaceae > Cymbidium > Cymbidium sinense. The sequence goes on along the minus strand of CM038222.1, from coordinate 42,469,154 downwards.
ACCTCCCATCATGATTGTTGATCACCCTAGGATTAATTTACAAATTGGGTCAAACCAAGTCAACCCCTTAACCCATATGAACCCAAGCCAAATTACAACCTAATCCAAATCCCTTAAAACCAATGATTCATACCAAATCAAAATCAATATTTGAATATGACTTGACCTTCAATTGAGTCAAACCAAACACAATTGGCCCTCTTGACTCAAGTTGACAAATTGACTTAAAAGACCAAATTGGGTTAAATCAAAATATAAACTAATTTGCAACCAATGGCTCAATTCATTCCAAATTGATTGAACTTGACCAAAGCCATGATTGGACCCAATTGAATTGACCTACTTAAATTGACTAAAGGTTCTTTGGACTAAATCAAAAAATCAAATTAATTGAAACCAAAGCCTATAATCATCTTCAATTGGTCAACTAAACCCAAACCAACACCCAACCCAAGCCAATTTGGCCAATTTGGTCAAATTGGTCAACTTAACTCATTTGAGCCTAAATGATTTCAAATGAGCCAAAATCAAATCTAAACCAAAATAAACCAAACCAATTAAACTGAAACATCCCAAATGATCATATGAACTTGACCCAACCCTTAGTTTGACCCAATTTGACCAATTGGTCAACTTGACCCAACCTAAACCAATTTGACCTAAATGAGTCAAATCGAGCCAAACCTAACTAAATCAACTCCAATTAACTTGAAATTTTGGATAACCCACTTTTTACGCATTTCAAATCTGCCCAAATCATTTCCAATGCCAAATGATCATTCTAGCCTTGGGTCAAGGGTATCACATGAGACAAATCACCCATGTAAATGGCCATTTCCATTCCTTGGCCACTTAGTACTCTCCCAATGGTCTAGGAACCTATGACACGCACGACCCCAAGGGGTGGTTGGGTTCACCCATGGAGGTGAAATCTCACCCTCCCATTAGAGCATTGGAAACCCATAGAACACCCATGATTCCTCCTTTGCCACCTCCACACCTTCAACCAACCAAGTTGAGCCAACTCACCTCCTCCACATACCCATGACTCCTTGAGATGGTGGGGCGACCACTAGAAGCCAAACCAGATCCTACCATCCGATCAAGATGAAGGGGGGTATACACCCCCTCGTTTCAACTCTAACACACGCAAAAATCATTCCTTAGATCCCTAACTACCCCAGGAGAGCCGCTAGAACCATTCCCTGAGCTTCCAAGCTTGTTCCTCAATAAAAACATTCCATTTTCATCTCTCCTGAAATAAAACACTCTCATTTCTAACTTAACTATCCTATTTCTCCATCAAACTCAAATTAACTTTGCATGCACCTTCCTTAGGCCTCATCGAGCAAAAATAAATTATCTCCCAAGCTTTCTGAACACTGAAGGTGGGACATTGATCAAATCTGAGCTCCAAATCATTGATTCATGGCCTTCTGAGGGAACATCAAGGAATTTATCTAATTGCTTCTCAATAAAGCTTCATCTCCATTAGATGAAGCTTCTTCAATTGTTCAAGCCACTGATCTTGAGTTCTGGTGAGGTATGCTTCCAAAATCAATCCTTAGGAAAAAATGGGTTGGAGCTTTTTGAAGAAAACTTGCTTCTTATGTGATATTGATAGTTAGATCCCCTCTAATCGATGTTGTGAAGTTATGGGATTCTTTTAGAGTTGATGCTTCGTAGCTTCGGATCAAGTGAGCAATGGTGGGACTCCATTCTCCCTCACTTGCGTGATGTTAGATCACATGCATCTATTCCAGATCAAAAGGATGGTCGTGATTAGATCCACTAGATTGATATGATTTAATCCTATTAAGCTATGGGATTAATCATAGCCATTTGATCTTAGATCGAATGGTGGAGGAGAAAGCACGTCTTCCATCACTACATAGGCACTGAGTCGGATAAGTTTTAAGTAGCCAATCACGGTGACAGTGGAAAGCACGCACATTCCACATGGAATAGGATTAGGCTTTGGCTTAATTAATCATTTTTAATGGCTAAAATTTCTAAAAATCATAAAAAATCATAGAGAAATAAAAAAATGCAAATAAATACTCATTTTAAAGGTATTTCAGAGAAGAATTAATTAAAGACTGATCTTAACAAATTTTCAATAGTAATTAAGGTTTAATTAAGTTTTAATTAAAAAATTTATTAGCTTAATTACTTGAGCAATTAATCTAAAATTTTGTGGGTTAATTTAATGGGATGACCTCTATCACCCATGATTTTCTTGGGATTTATTGCTCACTTAATTAGGAAAATTGACTAATTAAACCTTAACTACTCTTTTAAGTTAATTAATGATTAATTAATCTCATGAATAGTAATAAATTAATTAATTAAGTTTATTAATCATTATTCAACAGTAAGTGAACTAAGGAATCTGGTTAGGACCCCTTTCCTTAAGTTCATTTCACCCTTTTTTAAAATGAAACTAATTAAGATTTAATTAATTAAATCACTTAATCAAATTGAAATCATAATCACATCAGACCTTAATTAATTAAATCATGGGATAGATCTTTAGGTGTTTAATAACCTAAGGAGTTTAATGAAATTATGGTTAGTCCACATGTGTGGGAAAACCATAAGAGTAATTAAGTCCCTTAATCTTATTAACTATTCATCATGAGCCAATTGCATTAGGCCCCTTTTATTTCCTAGGATCATTGCAAGTTTATTTTCCATGCATATCATGGCTCATAATTATTTAGTTAATTACTTTAAGGTGACATAGGCAAGGGTAATTAATTCATCTAATTAAGGGTTCAACTTAATTAACCCATAAAATCAACTTAATTACATTTTCTTAAATTAAATCAAATCACTAATGTGGGAATGGGTTTAAAATAGCAAGTGATGATTTCTCTTCTCCTCTTTAAATCAAATCAAATCCAAAACTTAATTAATAAAGAAGCTTTGGTTTGCTTTAAATAATCTTGTTTGATTTGATTACCCTTAAGAACTAGTTTGGTTGAATGAATCACATGCTTATATTTGATTGTCATTTTTCCAATCATGTTAACTTTGGTAAGTCATTTGAATTCATGTATCCATATTTTAAAAATCAAGTAAAATAAAATGGATTTTCTTTATGTAAGATTGCATGTGTTGATTTAATTTAATATATGCATGGCTATTATCACCATGAAATCCAAATGTATTTTTCAAAAGCTTATAAATGAATAATAATATGTGTTATGATGCTAGTTATAAATACATAAGAAATGCATGTGCTTATAGCTTAAGTGTATGAATGTTGTGTTCCCTTTCCTCTATTCATGTGCTGATTTATATAAGATTGAATGGTAATGGGTATATAGTCTGGATATCCTAGGAACATGAGGCTTTAGCTAGCCCCAAGGAGGTCATTTGATTACATCACTTCCCTAATTTAACAATGGAACATACCCATTTGATTTCATTCTTATGTATTTCAACATTAGAATTTGGATAAAACTTTTATTCATATATATAAATGATTCAATCAAACAAAATATACAATGTTTCCATGATTTTCTTTGCCTCATTTATGTATACATCCATTTGTGTCCAAGAAAAGTAAGTATATAGTCTGGACATCCCAGGAATACAAAACATTAGTTAGCCCCAAGGAGGTCATTTGATTACCTCACTTCCTTGGTTTAACAATGACACGTACTTGCCTATATCTTTGTACATGTATATGTATATGTAATTAGTGAATGAAAATCTCATTTTACATTAAAATTGCATGCATTCATAATTGACTTAGTGGTTGAATTAATTAGCCATATGATTTGGAGCTTACTTCCTATGTTCATGTATACGAATTTACATATGTTTGAATGAAAATGGGTATATAGTCTTGACATCCTGAGAATACGAGGCTTTAGTTAGATCCAAGGAGGTCATTTGATTACATCACTTCCCTAGTTTAACAATGCCACATGCCTATTTAAATTCATTCTTAAGTCATTTTTGCATAAGAATTTGGATAAAATTTTAAATTAATATGTTCAAATAATTCAATCAAATAAAATATAAATTCTAAACATACACATACATTCATCATTTAAGTGTGCTAAAATATATTGCATGCATAGATACACTTAGGATTAAATCATATGCATGTTACATGTGATGGAAAGGAATGATTTAATATATGTGATGTGGTAGTAATTCAATTAATGTATTCTTAATATGCCTTTCATTTTGAATAGGATTATTTAAAGTGAACCTAAACTTAGGATTATTTTATATGATGTATGTTTTATTTTATGATGTATTATTTTATATTGGATGTTAGGGTGTATGCTTCATAGATTGTATGATAGGCCAATATTAGACTAATCATTGTTTCTACTAGGGATTATGCTTAAGGGATGCTTAAAAATAAATGTGAATGCTTTTTTTTCTGTTTGCTTAAATCCTTAAGCATAATCCAAGTTAGGAGAGGAGGACTTAGTTATCCATGTGTCGGGTGCTAAGTTCAAATTATAAATACAACTGCTTGGGGTTATATGTATATTTAGCCAACCTCTATTTTGTAGGTATAGTGAGATTTACTTTTCCCATATAAATGTAATTTTTGCAATATGAATTAGGATTAGTGTTATGGGAGATTATGATGAGCAGTGGCCAGAAGGCTTTGTCCTAGGGTGCCCTGTGATGCCTTTGAAGCAAGCACCATCCAAATCAAAGAAAGAACCAAATTAGAAATGGAAATATGAAGAAAGAAAACCCCCATAACATTTTATACAATTATAATTATTCTTTCATATTCTAGGTCGTATAAGGGTAGAGCTCGGCTATCCATCTTTTCTCCCTTCAGGTTGTATGGTGGTACTCGATTGCACGAGCCTTTTATTCTTTATGATAGTTTATATAACTATTTGATGTCATGTTTGCATTGTGCATTAGGACGGCATGGTTTTCATAGTTTCTTAAATGATTGATGCTTTAATGTGTGGCTTGGATATGATTAGGCTCTTAGGATAAAATAACTTTTCTACCCAACTAATCACTCATAACTAAATTTTAAATAACTCATAAACTCATCATAAAGCCTAAGACATAAATAAGATAATTAAAAGATTTAGCAACCCCTTAGCTATATGGTTGTATGTTTCACATCATGCATGCACATTTTTTTCTCTTGACATGAAGAATCTCCATCCTTGCATGATAAAGGAATGCTTGACCTATGAGGGCAGTGGAGAACACCGTCTTCTAGCTAATTTGACCCATAACCTATTTCACCATGCATTTAGGCATAAGAAATCCTAAAGCCTCTATCAAAATGATGTGTCTAAAATGAAATAAAATTTGAAAAGATTTTGCATCTGTAGATTAAGTCATATGCTCACCACTCATGCTCTAGTCACTTAAGGAGTGTGTTTAGGATTTTAGTCTCTTTCTAATTAAATAACAACCATAGCTATCTTTGCAATTCATAAGACCATACTACATGGTTTTAAAATTGTAGGAGTTAGTAGCCACTCAAGCTATTATAAGTCCAGTCAATTTATTCTCTCTTGTGGAGGTAAACCCTTATGTCCACTGTCATAGATTTAGGTCATGGTTTAGCTCATACTAAAGCTCCCTAGATTTAGGATCGAGATAGCTATTTCCTTGTACAAGCATAAATCCTCACCTCTTAGGCATTCCCACAACTTGTGTTGGTGGATTATAAGCTCTAATCTAATAAAATTTCAACTCAAAACATATAAATCTCCTCAACTTCAAAATTATAAAGCCCAACCATATGATAGATTGGAATGCTTACTAGGCTTCCTAGTATCATGAGCATTTCTTACTTATTTCATTTAAATTCAAAAAATAAGTTTTCTCCTTGAACTTTACCAATTGATTTTCCAAGTACAACTAATCATTTGATAGTCTAACCTTGAAATTTGGACATGATAATTGTCTACTTTAATTGAGTATTCTTAGGAATTTCATTTCTAAGATGTAATTAACTATGGAGGCTTGCCTCCATAGGGAACTTAAGAACTTGGTTTAATATAAACACTATTTTATTCATCCATGTAAAAGGAAAAATGCTAGTACATTGAAGACCCATCATGCCTTAGAGTCCTTATTAGATGATTTGGTCCATTATAAAGTGATGCCTCTATCTTTTGAGATAGTACATCATACCTCAATGTAGTAATGATCACCTTAAAAATACTCCCCAGCCACATAAAAATAAACACCACACAAGGCCCATCACCTTGTTCATTGAATCCTCTCAACATCATCCTTTCTTTTTTGGAGTTTGGAGATGTGATCATCAAGTAAAAAGGATTCTTAGACTCATAATGTTGATGATACACTTGGGTCAACTAAACTTTCTTGTATCTGTCAACATCCACTAAAATATAAAGAGGCGGTTGTGCTCAATCATCACTAGGAGTAAGTGTTCATTGCTAAATGTAACTCTTAAGATGTCCTTTGAGTGGTAAGCCTCCTCTTTAGTAGCAGTCAGCTAAGCTAAGTATATCTCTAGATCAAGTAAGGTCTTGATTAGAAATTACCTCATCTCTTTGGATAAGCCAAGGGCATCGTATATGCTTAACTTAGAGGGAAACTTTGTAAGGTGAGCTAGGACATTGTAATCAACTCTGACTTGGTCCTCCACAAGCATATCCATGGGTGGAGCATCCTATGGAGGGGCTATATGTCACTGTAACCAAAGACTTGCTTACCCTTATCCTAAGGTGCTACCCTAGAAACTAGAACTTTCCCACTGCATAAGTTGACTTCAGTGACTTCTTGGAATGATGAGCTTGTGGAAAGTTCTACCTTCTCATGACATACTACACTTCTATGGGATTCTCAGAGTCAGTTGACCTCAAGTCAATCTCCAGAAGTGAATCTGATTGATTCAGAGAAGGATAGTTCAGCTCTGAATCAGAAAATAAAGGATCAGAACTATAATAGCTATTTTCAAAAAGGTAAACTATGGCTCCCAACTTGTAGCTGTGCTCAAGCTAGTCCTTAAAAGTGATACAATCCTCTAAGACAAGGCCTAACATGCGGTGGTAGCTAGCTAAGATCAGCTCTTGCCCACTTCCTTCAGGCTAGTCACTGAAAGTCAAGTTTCTTTAAGAGATTCTTAAATATTTTCCTAACTACCTCCCTCTTGAATGAATATGGCTTATTCAATCTATCAACAAGAGTAGGTGGAAAGTAGCTACCTGGAGATGGATATGAATACTGCTACTGGGTAGGCTATTGAGGTGGTGGAAATGGTCATTGTGGTGGCTGCGGTGGCCGGTGGTTGAGGTGGTGGAAGAGGAGGTAGCAAAGGAGGTTGTTGAGCTCGTAGTCTCTCATACTGAACTCTGGCTGGCTACTTCCCTCTGTCCACTAACACAACTGTCCCTGGCTTCTTCTTGAACACTTTATGCGGCTTGGACCTAGGTGATTGGTTGGGAAAGGGAAACTATTTGGCTTCCTCTTGTAGGCTTGTTGTCTTGTTGATTAATTTCTTGAATGTTTTGATGGTAAAGCCTTTAAGCATGAAGGGGATCGGGCCATGGATATTCTTGAGAAGAATCTCAATGGCATGCTATTCAGACAGTTTTGGTTCTCCTTTCATTCTTAGGTTGCACCACCTGAGAATGTAATCAATAAGGAATTCATTGAGTTTCTATTTCTCTAAACCATAAACCCTAAAAAGCTAAAAACCTAAACCTAAACTAAATAAAACATAAAAATAAAATAAATAAATAAACCTAAACTTAAATATAATAAAATAATAAAATAAAATAAAACCTAAACAAAACCTAAAAATAAATAAAATAAACTAAGAAAAATAAACTAAAATAAAATAAACTAAAAATAAAATAAACCTTAATAAAAAACCTAAATAAAATAAAAAAAATAAAAAAAAATAAAATAAAAAATAAATAAAAAAAACCTAAACCTAAACTAAAAAAAAACCAAACCTAAAACAAAATAAAATAAACAAGAAAATAACCTAAACCTAAAAAAAAAACTAAAATAAATAAAACCAAAATGTGATCCTAAAATAAAATAAACCTAACCTAAACATAAACTAAAATAAAATAAAATAAACTAAAATAAAACTAAACCTACACTAAAAAATAAAAAAAAATAAACTTAAATAAAACCTAAAACATAAACCTAAACTAAAATAAAAAAATAAACCTAAACCTAAAAATAAATAAAATAAAACTAAACCGAAAATAAACATAAACTCAAACCTAAACCTAAAATAAACTAAAAAATAATAAAAAAATAAAATACATATAAAAATAAATAAAATAAACTAAATAAATAAAAATAAATAAATATAAAACCTACCAGTTTATTCTTAAAACCCTAAACTAACTAAATCACACCTTACCCCCAGGCCAACCCTAAACTGATGCTGGCTCTGACTCTGATCCCTAACCCTAAACTGGGCCCTGGGCCCTACTGACCCTAAACCCTGGGCCCTGACCTATCTTAAACCACAACAAACTAAACCCTAACCCAGACCTACCTACTAAACAATAAAAATAAAAAAAAAACTACTATAAATAATATTAAATAAACTAAACCTAAATAAAAAATAATAAAATAAACCTAAAAAAAAATTAAATAAAATAAATTAAAAAATAAAAAAAATAAAATAAAAAAAAAATAAAAAACCTAATAATAAAAACCAAATAAAATAAAACTAAATGTAAAATAAAATAAAATAAATAAATAAAACTAAATAAAATCCTAAACCTTATAAAAAATTAAAATAAAAAAATAAAACTAAACCTAAACTAAAAAAAACCAAAACCTAAAATAAAAATAAAATAAAGAAAAGAAAATAAACCTAAACTAAATCTAAAAAATAATCTAAACTAAAATAAATAAAACCTAAACCTAATCTAAATTAAACTAAACTAAACCTAAACCAAATAAAATAAAATAAACTAAAATAAACATAAACCTACAAAATAAAACTATAAACTAAAATAAAATCTAAAACCTAAACCTAAACCTAAAAAAATAAAAAAAAAATAAACTCAATAAAAATAAACCTAAATAAACCTAAAAATAAATTAAAATATAAAATAAACTATAAATAAATAAAAATAATAAAATAAATAAATAAAATAAACTAAATCAACCTAAATATTACTTAATAAATAAATAAACCTAAATAAAATTAAACCCAAATAAAAAACCAAAAAAACCAAAACACTAAAAATATAAAAAAACATGTTACTTAATTTATGAAATAAAAAGAAGAAATGTTGAATAATTTGTTCTTTGTTAAAAAACCAAAACCAAACTAAATAAAACTTAAAAAACCAAACTAAATAAACAAACCCACAAACCTAAACCACTAAAAAATAAACCTAAACCTAAACACTAAACTAAAAAAAATAGAAAACTAAACCTAAATAAATCTAAACCCTAAATAAAACCCTACAAACCTTATAAACCTAACCCAAACTGAAACCTCACCACTGAGCCCACCCCAAAACCAGATAAATAACCTGACCATACCCCACCCTGGGCTACCATGACCTAAGGCCCTGGAGTCAACCAAACCTGGGACTAAATCAGGTGGGCCTGGGCCACTAAAACTAGGCCACTAGGCTGACTGGAGCCCTAATCCATAGATCTACTATGGGCTAAGACTGGGTGGGAAATAAAAGACCTAAAAATATGAACTGACCAAATAAAATAAATAATAAATAAACATGAATTACTAACTGACTACATATAATAATATAAGACTAAATAAATAACTAAACTCTAAATAAATACTAATAAAACTAAAATAAATATAACTATAATAAAATAAACTAATAAAATAAAATAAAATAAAATAAAAATTTAAACTAAATATAACTAAAAAATAATAAAAATAAAATAAATAAAATAAAAAATAAACAAAATAAAATAAACAAAAAAAAAAATAAAAATAAACCAAATAAAAAAAACCAAAATAATAAAATAAACCTAAAAATAAAATAAATAAAATAAAAAAAATAAAATCTAAAAATAAAAATAAAAAATAAAACTTAAATAAAAAAAATAAATAAATAAAAATAAATAAAACCTAAATAAAATAAAAAAATAAACCTAAACTAAAATAAATAAACTAAAATAAAATAAAATAAACTAAAATAAAATAAACCTAAACTATAAAAATAAAATAAAATAAACTATAATAAAATAAATAAAACCTAAATAAACTAAAAAATAAAATAAAATAAAAATAAAATAAACTAAACTCTAAAATAAACCCTAAACTCTAAACCTAAAAAACATAAACCCAAACCCTAAACCTAAACTAAAAACAAATAACTAAATCAAATTAAAAAGTAAACTAAACCCTAAAAATAAACTACTAAACCTAAATAAGAATAAAACCAAACATAAAAATAAATAGATTTGGTGGTGGATAAAACGATTATCAGTGGTGGTAAGGTGCCTGATATGGAAGTAGAGGTTAATGGTGCTATGGAAAATAGAGGTTATAGCTGGTGGTGGTGGAGATAATGGTGGATCCCACTAAAAGTGGTTGATGAGGCTAGAAAATGAAGATTATCGATCTGCTTTAAATGTCTTTAAATAGAAGTTAACTAGGGTTTTGATTTGCTCTATCGTGCTCATTTTTTATATCGTCATAAACTTGTGTTTAAAACTTAGTGTGTTACTTAGTTGATGAAATTGAAAAGAAAAAATGTTGAATATGAATTTTTTAAGCTAAAAAAAATGAAACTAAAATAAATAAAACCTAAACCTAAAGCTAAAATAAACTAATCCTAAAACCTAAACTAAATAAAATAAACTAATAATAAACCTAAACTAAACTAAAAAAATAAAGACTAAAAATAAACTTAAAATAAAGCCCTAAAACCTAAACTTAAAATAATAAAATAAAAACCTAAATCTAAACCTAAAAATAAAAAATAAAACTAAAACCTAAAAAATAAAATTAAACTAAAATTAAACTAAAAGATAAACATAAACCAAAACCTAAACAAAAAAAATAAACTAAAATAAAAAACCTAAACTAAAATAAATAAACTAAACTATAAAATATAAAAAAAGAAAATAAATAATAAACTAAATAAACCTCAACCTACCCATTTACTTAATTTAAAAAAAAAACCATAGACCTTAAACCCTAAACCCTACCCTAAACTAACAAACCTAACCCTAAACCTCCAACTATAAATCTACCTATAAATAAATAAACCTATAAAATAAAACTAAATGTAATAAAAACCTAAAATAAAAAAACTAAATAAAAACTTAAAACCTAAATTAAAACATAAATAAATAAAAAATAAACTAAAAACTAAAATCTAAAATAAAATAAAAATAAAATAAACTTAAAACTAAAATAAAACTAAAATATAATAAACCAAATAAACCTAAATAAATAAACTAAAAACTAAATAATATAATACTAAAATAAAATAAACTAAAATAATACTAAATAAAAAATAAAACCTAAAAATAAAAAATAAAAATACAACTAAACTAAAAATAAATATAAATAAAAAAAAGAAACTAAAAATAAAAACCTAAACTAAAATAAATAAACTAAACTAAATAAAACTAAATTAATAAAAGTAAACTAAATAAAAAATAAACCACAGGACCACTAAAAACCTAAACCTAAACCAAAACTAAATAAAACCTAAAATAAAATAAATAAATAAAACTTATCCTAAATTAAATAAAATAAAAAACCTAAACTAAAACCATAAAACCTAAACCTAAACCTAAACCTAAAATTTAAAATAAATTAAATAAATAAAACTAAATTAAAATAAAATAATTAAAAAATCTAAACTACTAAAAAATAAAATAAACCAAAAATAAAAAACCTAAATAAAATAAAAACTAAATGTAATAAAATAAAATAAATAAAAAAATAAAATTAAATTAAATCTAAATGAAACATAAACCTAAAATAAAACTTAAAGTTAAATAAAAATAAAACCTAAACATAAATTAAAAAATTAAAAAATAAAATAAAACAAAATAAAATAAATAAACTAAAATGAACTAAACTAAAATAAATAAAACCTAAAAATAAAATAAAACTAAACCTAAAAATAAATAAAATAAATTAAAATAAAAAACTAAACTAAAATAAAACCTAAAATAAACCTAAAATAAAACTTAAACATAAAAGAAAATAAAATAAAACCTAAACCTAAAAATAAAAAATAAAAATAAACCTAAAATAAAATAAATAAAATACAAATAAACTAAAAGATAAACATAAACATGAACTTAAAAAAAAACTAAAATAAAAATAAACTAATAAATAAACTAAAATAAATAAATTTAAAAAAAACTTAAATAAAATAAAATAAATAAACTAAAATAAATAAAATAAACTTAAAACTAAACTGGGTTACTTAATTTAAAAATCATAAACAATAAACCCTAAATAACTAAATCTAAACCTTAAAATCCCAAACTAAACCACAACCTGACACAAACCTTATACCTAAAAGTTTAAACCTAAAACCCTAAACCTAAATCAAACCCTAAACCCCAACCCTAAACCCTACCAAACCCTAAAAAAACCAAATAAGTATTAAATAAATTAAATAAACCTAACTAAAACCTAATAAGCTAAACTAAAAGAAATAAACCAATCACCAGAACATGATGGTCCTAGGCATATATGTCATGGGTGAAGGCGAGCGGATTATGCTCGTAGTGGTGGTGAGGATTTGGAGGTGCTGGTGGATATAGAGGTGGTGGTTGGAGTAGTGTGGGTATGGATGTGAAAGGAGCGATGGAGGTTACATTCGTGGTGGTGGTAGAGGGAGAAATCAGGGATATGATGGTGGACCCCACCACTCGAGAGGCCAGGGTGGTTTTGATGGGAACTAGAGAAATTGAAGAATGGTCGATCCAATCTACTTCTTATGGAGTTGTGTCTTTACAATAGAGATAACTCTAGTTATCTAGGGTTTTTGATTTAATCTATGTGTGCTCATTTTTTATCTATGTCATTGGTTGTGTCTTAAGAAACTTGCTGTGTTACTTGGTTAATGAAATCAAAAACAAGAAATGTTGAATTTGAATTTATTCTCTGTTAAAAAACACCAAAAAATACTAAACACTAAACTAAAATTAGAACCCTAGGCCTAAAACCTAAACCCTATACCCTAAACCCTAAACCCTAAACCATAAAACCTTAAACCTTAAATCTAGACCCTAAACCCTAAACCACAAAAAGCTAAAAATCTAATCTTAAACTAAATAAAACCTAAAAATAAAAAAAATAAAAAGTCTACACAAAAATAAAATAAAATAAAATAATAAAATAACTAAACCTAAACCTAAACCTAAACTAAAAAAAAAATAAAATAAACTAAAATAAAAATAAATAAACCTAAACTAAATAAAAAAAATAAATATAAATAAATAAAATAAAATAAAATAAAACTAAATAAAACCTAAAAAATAAACCTATATAACCTAAAAATAAACTTAAACTAAACTAAACCTAAACCTAAAATAAAATAAAATAAATAAAATAAATAAACTAAACCTAAACTAAAATAAATAAACCTACCTATACTAAATCAAACCTAAACTAAATAAAATAAAATCTAAAATAAACTAAATATTAAAATAAACCATGAACCTAAAACCTAAACCTAAACCTAAAAATAAAACCTACTTAAAAATAAAATAAAATTAAACTCAATTAAAATAAATCTAAACAAAATAAACTAAAATAAAACCTAAACTAAATTAAATAAAAATAAATAAACTAAATTAAATAAAATTAAAAATAAACCTATAAAATAAATAAAATAAACTCAAATAAATAAAATAAACTAAATAAAACTAAACTATCATTTTGCTTAATTAAAACTAAACCCTAATCTTAACCCACACCTGCTCCTACACTACTACCTAAACCCTAAACCCTAAACCCACACCTAAATTGTCCCTAAACTCACCATAAACCCCTAAACCTAAATCCTAAATCCCCACCCTCCCCAAACCACTTGCACAAAACCCCAAACCCACAAACTAACCAATCTATAACCCTAAACCCTAAACCCTAAGAATGGCAGAATCTTGATGGTAAGAACATCACCGTCAACTAAGCTCAGTCTAGATCTGGTGATGGTGGCGAAGTTGGAGGCGGAAGTTATCGTAGTGGTGGTGGGAGATCTGGATGTGCTGGTATATGGAGGTGGTGGTCAAAGAAGTGGTGGTTATGGAGGTAGGAGGATCGACGAAGGTTACAACTGTGGTGGTGGTGGATGGAGAGATCGGGGATATGATGGTGGATCCTGCTACTCGAGAGGTAGGGGTGGTTCTGATCAAAACTGGTGAAACTGAAGAATGATCAATCTGATCTATTGCTTATGGAACTGTCTTTATAGTAGAGATGATTTTACTTATCTAAGGTTTTTGATTTGCTCTATGGGTGCTCATTTTTGATCTATGTCGTCATTTGTGTCTTAGAAAACTTTGGGTGCTCCTTGGTTGATGAAATCAAAAAAATAAATGTTGAATCTGAATTTGTTCTCTATTATAAAAAAAACTTAAACCATAAACCATAAACCTTAAACCCTAAAACAAAATTTAAACCTAAACTTAAACCTAACCCTAAACTAAAACCATAAACCTAAACCTAAAAAACCCTAAACCCTAAACCCTAAACCCTCAAATCTTAAACCTAATCCCACACCATGAACCTAAACCCTAAACCTAAACCCTAAACCTAAACCCCCAAACCCTAAACCTAAACCTAAACTAACCTAAACCTAACCTAAACCCCAAAATCTTATTCTAAACCAGACCATAAACCTTGAATAAAGATCTCATTTGTAGATCTAAGAATGAAATCTCATAGTTATGGTAGCTAAGGAAAATGTCTTCAAGAGGTTTTCCCTTGATTATTAGAGATTTGAATACCCTAAATCATATTATATTACCATATATTATAGTATAATGTAGCAGCATATATTTGAGCATGTAGTGATGTGTTTTTATATGTTATATGATGTTTTGAAATGTTTTAGTATATTATGGTATTGTGCCCTATAATCTATATTAATATAAATAATAAAAATTTTGACTTAATAAATCAGATGATGAAATTTGTTAAATTTGAAATGGGAATTAGTTTGAAGTACCAAAGGTGTGCTATGCCACTTGTAGTCTAAAAAGTAAGATTTTATGGTCAAAATAAATATTATATGTTATAGCATAGTATAACATCATATATCATAATATATTATTCAGGGCATTTTAATTTTTTTTTTAGTATTTTACTATCATGTAGTCGAGCCTACACTAGAATTATTTATAAAAATGTTGATTTACACTTTAAAATGGTGGAATTTAGCCAAATTTATAATAGGTAGAACATGGAATCATAATATATTGTTTGAATTTAATATATGTAAGTGATACGACAAAAATATATAGTTTTCTATTGTTTAGATTAATTTTATGATTTTTTATCTTAAGCAATCCCTTGTGATGTGATATGCAATATAATATAATATAATATAATATAATATGTTATAGTGTATTATAATATAGGATGCCATAACATAGTGTAGCATCATGCATTATAGCATACCATTGTGTATTACTACTTATTGTTTAGCATATTTTAGTTTGTTATAGTATGATGATGTAGAGTTTGTACTAGTATAATTCTTAAAAATTCTTATTTATAGGCTAAGATGATGGGATTTGGCCAAATTTAAGGTCGGATTTAGGGAACATCATTGGGGGTGTGCTATGGTGTGTCATTTAATCAAAAGAATGGAATTTTGCATTCAAAATAATTGTTCATTTTTCAACAAAATTATATAAATTTTTTACTTAAAGTGATTCATTTTAAGGTGTAATGTAACATAATATATTATATGAAAGCATATTAAAATATAATGTACATAACAATATAACATCACATATATATGAATGTGGTGGTGTGTTACTAATTATTATTGTACATTTTAGTATATTTTACTTTTGTTATAATACAATGGGTAAAAACTCATAAAAATGTTAATTTGAAGGTTGAGATGGAAGAATTTGGCCAAATTCGCACTAGAAGCAACACCAAAATTATGCTATTTTTACTATTTCTAATAAAAATAACAATTTTTCATCCAAAATGAACATTACTCATATTTTGAGAAAATTTTGTTATTTGTTCCTTTTAAGTGATTCTAATGGGGTGTAATGTTAGATAATATTTTATATTATAGAAAATTATAATATAGCATCAAAATTTATAATATATTATAGTGTGTTAATTCACACTATAATATGTTTAGCATGATATTGTATAGTTAGTTTGAGCTTGCACCATCACAAATCATAAATGTGATTACGTTAAGATGATGTAATTTGAGCGAATACATTGTTAGGCTTTTGGTTGAAGTATTAAAGGTGTGCATAAGAGAAATAGATTTGATGAGAATTCCATGTCAAGGACATGGAGGGAGATCCGTTAGGGGATCACAAATGCATTGGAAATGACATGTGAGGGGTCTATGTCAAGGGAATAGGAGAAGAAAATCTACTAGGGATTAATTTTGAATTTGATTTGATTATATCATTTATGAAAAGAAGATCCACTTTAATAAAAATCTATAATCTACTAGGAATTAAGATCGAATCAACTTTAATTTGTTTTATTTAAATTGATGTGGAAGCATATCTACTAGAGATATGGGCTTGAGTCCACTAGGGATCGGGTATATGAACCTTCCATTAGTGAAGCAGGTTCGAGCTATCTACTGGGGATTGAGATTTGAGTTTGATTTCATAGATTTGTTTGGGGATGTATTCATTGGGAATAAGAATTTAGTTGGATTTCTTTGATTTAGACTCTACTAGGGAGTTAGTTTAATTTGGCTCCACTGGGGAGGTTGGTTTTGAATTTGATTTGTTTCCTTGACTTGTTTATATATGATTTTGGGCTCAACTAGGGAGAATGGTGTGATTTAACTCCCGGAAAAAATTAGGGTGGTTTAGTTTAATCGAGTAAATGTAGGACCACATGATGCGATGTACCCAGCGAGAGAAGCTATACCATTGATACCGGGTTTACAAATCCAAATGGATGGTTTCTTGGTTGTGGGATAGATAACCAAGGGTTGCCTTTTTAGTGTGAAAACGATTGTGCTAGAAAGCGTAGCTAACATCTTCCAAAGTGAGGAACAATTTGGGGTGACTGTTGGATGTACAATAAATGAACACGACTGAAATTTGAATGAATGCAGATTTATGTCAACTCAAAAGTAGTTAGGATTAATTTCATCTTAATTTCACGTGATTTGATATGGTTTGTTTAGTTTAGTTTAATTTTGAATTGAGGGCATATCTACTGGGAATATGAGTTCGGTCAAATTTGATAAATTTAATTTATGGACCATGTCGGTGTGCAATGGACCCACTGAGAAGGGGATATATCGAACTTGTCCTATCTTAGATTTACAAATCCAAAGGGATAGTCTACTATTCATGGGTAGAGCTAGCAAACCTAAGGGGTTTCCTTTGGTGTGCAACTTTTGTGCTAGGAAGAAGGCATAGCATACTTACATCTTCTAAAGTAGGGAACAACTGTGGGGTGACCTGTTGGTAGCACAACAAATCAAACCTCACTTAGGGGTAACTACTGAGTGAATGCTGCTGAGGAATTATATCAACTCAAGAGTAATTAGGCAATTCCTATAGGTTGTTTTATTGACACTGCCCTAAAGATAGGATGATTGCTTGGGAAAAGGTACTGCTAGGGCTATCCTCCTAATCCACAAGTGAATATATATTTTGTTTATATGTTTGCATGGATCCTATTAGTGTGCGAGGGAACACACTAAGAAGGGACTATGTAGGCTTTAACCTATCTCAAATTTACTAGACCAAGGGAGAATTTGCACATCCAAAGGAAGGATTCTCCAACCACAGGGGTGGTTACTAGGAAAGGGGAAATGTCTAATCTAATAGTAACCCGGGTAGTGTCTAAATGGGGTCATAAAGGACATGATCCAAATATAGTGCCCACAAGGGAGGTGCTACTAGGGGCATTATCTTGAGCACTGAAAAAGAAAGCCTATAGGTGTACGGTGACCAACTCAAGGAGAAAGCAAAGTAGACTTACATCTTCCATGAGTGGTGTATCCTAAGATGTGAGAACCAACCAAACTAAGATGTATCCATCAGCATGAGAGGTGTATCCATCAACATAGTAAGAACTAACCATCCTAAGGTGCAGTTGGTGTGATCAATCTAGAAAGAAAATGTGTAGGCTTACAACTATCCAAGTGGAGTTGATCATCAGGATAGTCTGTCGTTAGTAGGACATATGATATCTAAGCTTGAGTGACTACTAAGTGGGGAGCCCCTTGGAAGGACTGGACCCAAACTTGAAGTAGTCAAGAGGGAAAGAGCCACTAGGGGACTTATCTTAAGCCTCAAATATACTTGACCCAGTTAGCGGAGGAAGGCTAATCCATGAAGAAAGCTTAGCAGACTCACAACCTCTTAAACAAAGCTAACATGAGGTAGCTTATTGGCCATGCGGTAAGGCTTACCAAACTAACAAGGTGCTCATTGATGTGCAGTGGCCAAGTAAGAAAATAAAGCATAGAAAACTTACATCCTCCAAAGCAAGATGACCACTAGGTGACACACTAGCAGGGTACCACATCAACCCGACCTAAAGCATCTATTCAGTGAGTGCCGTTAGGGGCATTATCTCAACTCAGAGTAGGCCGAGATAAAAGATATGTGTTTATTTTTTATGTTTGTGTGTAGTTTATTATTTTGTTGTGTCGATGAAGGATAAGATGCCCCTTGAGTTCCTTACATCTACCTTAAACACATGGGTGTGATTCACTGCAAGAATACTTTCAACATGGAAGAGATTGAGTTTAAAATGGAAATTTCATTGATGATAATTATTTTCAAACATGATTATAATATTTATTTAAGTACAATCCATTGATTGGAAGCATTGGGTGCTCTCCCATATGATTAATAAGTTGATAGGATCCTCCTTAGTAGGCCTTCTATATGGAAAAAAAGCCTTCCCAAGTGGGTTCAAACTTAGCTCCCATCTTACGATGGGCAATAATCAGTCTCATTAGAACTAAAATAAGCTCTCTTACTTGAAACGCTCTAAGATGGATCAACTTATTGTGATCTTGAATGATTTTAGCTTTATACAACTTGAGGTTTTATCATTCTCGTAGGTATCTCTCCTCCAAACCTTCGAGATCTTTTAACCAGAACTTGGCAGTATGCTCTGCTATGATCTTGCTACCCACAGCTATCCTTCATGATGGGAGTTGGACTTCTAATGGTTGAACGACTTCAGACCCATATACTAAAGAGAAAGGTGTTGACTGAGTTGGAGTTCTATATGTGGTTCAGTAGGCCCACAATGCTTCAACTAACTACTCATGGCACTATCGCTTATTATTGTTGAGTGTCTTCTTTAGTATTTGGATGAGAATTTTGTTGAAGGCTCCTACTAAGCCATTTGCCCTTGGGTAGTTGTCCAATCTATGTTGTGTCTCTCTGTAAAGTTAATGATCTTAGTGCTCTTGAATGGAGTACCATTATCAGATATAATTCATCGAGGCACTCTGAACCTATGTAAGATATTATTCCTAAAAAATTGGAGCACATGCTGAGCTATGACCTTTCTGAGCGGAATCGCCTTCGTCCATTTAGAAAATTAGTTAGTAGCAGCTAAGATGAACCAATGACCCTTGGAAGAAAGAGGATCAATCAGACCCACTATGTCAGTACCCCAACACTCAAATGGCCATGAGGCCAATGTTGGATGTAGAATGTTGGGTGATTGGTGTAGGACCATGCCATGAATTTAACATTGGTGGCATCGCCTAGCTGTATCCAAGCAATCTTTGATCATTCACATCCAATATTATTTGTATCAAGCAATCTTTGATCATTCACATCCAATATTATTCTAGTCTCTTGATCTTTCATCTTCGATTGGTTGGCCATACCCGAGTGTACTGGTCATGATCTTACGGGCATCGTGCTTGTCTAAAAAATATAACCACATATGATCAAAAGATCGCTAGTATAAGACACCATCAACAATAGCATAAGAAAGTGCTCTCTGGTTCATCTAATGGGCTTGGGACTTTTCTTGAGGTAGTTTACCTTAATTTAGGTAATCCATGAATGGTTGCCTCCAATTTAGCTCCTCATCCTTCTTGAGAATGGCAACCTCTCCTTCAAGAGAATACTTTTTAATGAGTTCAATATTAATAAGAGATAAGAATTGTCTATTTTGGACCTTTATTTATATGGACTCATCCTCCAGACATGTCAACTCATTAGCATGCTTGGCTAAAGCATACGCTACGGCATTCTCTCCTCAAGGAATCTTATAAATGGTAACCTTTGGGATTTGGGCAAACAACTCCATGGTGTACTTGTTGAAGTGATGGAGCTTGGGTTTTATAACCTTATAGGACCTAGTGATTTGGTTGATAAATAGCTGAGAATCCCCAAAGATGTTGATGTTATTGATGCTTAGAGTAATAGCTAACTCTAGACCGACAATCAGAGCCTCATATTCAGCTTCGTTGTTGGTGCAAGGATTAGATAGATGATATGAGAATCTCATCACATCACAGTCTGAAGTTAAAAGAAATATTCTTACCCCTGCCTTTCCTGGAATAGTAGATTGTAGTTCTTCTCCTCTTTGAGAGAAAGCCTGTTGACCTCACTTTTGGAGTTAGCTCTCAACTTTTCCATCTTAGACATAGGACTCCTCTAGATACTAAGAGTTCTTTAGTCTTAAGACACTTCTGGTGATTAGGTGAACACTTAACCTAACCCTTGAGACTTAGAGGAGTTAGCTATAGGAATAGGTTACATCTTAGGGGTATTAAGAGGACTTTCCTACCCTATAGTTTGAACCTAATCCTTGCCTCCCTCCTTCAAATCAAACCAACTCAAATCTTAAATCAATTCCTACTTAATTGATATTCTCAAATCATAAATCAATTCCAACTTAATTGATTAATTCAAATCCAAACTCAAATCCAAATTTAAAAATGGAAATCATGAATCAATTCCAAATCAAATGATTGAAACCCATGATTGAATTCAAATCCCAAAATCTTTCCTAAGATTTCATCTTATGGACTTAGCCCAAACCAAGCCCAAATCACTCCAAACTCAAATGATTTTCTCATAACTCATTTATAGCTTCATTTATATTCACAAATATAAATGAAGTATAAATTCAAATAACCAAAATTAAACCCAAAATTAAACCAAAATCCAACTTATACTCTTTTGAAGATAAATACTTAAACTTATCCAAATCATTCTCAGATCAATCCAAACCCTTGGATTTTCTCTTCAAACAATCACTCCTTCAATCACATGCCCAAATATAAACATAAACTACAATAACCAAACCAAAATCAAACTAACCCAAGTCAAACCCATGTTCATCCTTTTGACTTGAAAATGTCAAATGAACCAAAACCCATTTGACTCCAAATCTTTTGCAATTGGATTTATATTTCCATCATAAGTCCATATGTGAGTTCAACCAAACTTGAAGCAAGCCTTGAACAAGCCAATTAACCTATTTAGGCTCACTTGACCCAAAGTGACCTAAAGGACCTTTTTGAGCCAAATTCTAATCCAACATAAATTGGATTGAACTAAGCCCATCTAGGTCACACATTGTGAGCAACAATCATCTTAGGATGATCAACAACTCAAATTGGTTCAAACTAAGTCAAACCTAGCCTTTGATCAAATCAACACTTAGCCCAAATGAAACCTAAACAATCCAAAATTTGCTATAAGAAAAATTGATTGAAACCATTGATCTAAACCAATCCATAATCAATCATTGAACATAATCAAGCCAATAATTGAGCTGAACCAAGCCTAATTGGCCACTTGACCTAAGTTGACCCAAATTGACCTAAAAAGCCAAACTAGGTCAAATCTTGATCTAAGCCAAATTGATTGCAACCAATGGGTCAAATTCATTCCTAATCACTTGTTGAACTTGACCAAAGCTTCAATTGGCCAATTAGACCCAACCTAGCCCAGTTGAGCATGAACCCAACTTGACCTAAAAGGTCAAATCAACATGAAATCAAACCAAATCAAAATTGATTGAAACCAAAGCTTGCAATACATTTCAAATGGTCAACCAAGCCTAAACCAACCCATGACCTAACCCAATTAGGTCAAATGGGTCAAATTGGTCAACTTGACCCATTTGACTCAAATGAACCTAAATGAACCAAAAACAAAATCTAAACCAAATTGAACCAAACCAATGATACCCATAGGCTTCGAATGATTATTTGAACTTGACCTAGCCCATGGTTTGACCCAATTTGACCAATTGATCAACCTAACCAATTTGACCCAATTTGACCTAAATGGATCAAAGTGAGCCAAATCAAATCAAATGAACTCCAAATCACTTGAAATTTGTTCAAACCCATTTTTGAATCATTTAAAATCTGCCCAAGTCAAAATCATGGCCAAATGACCACTTTGCCCTTAGGTCAAAGGGTATCCTATGACCAAATTCACTTGGAATTTGGTCATGTCTCTCTCAAGACCATTTTCCATCCTTCCATTGGTCGACATGGGCACCAAGGGAGGTGGTGAACATGACCCAATGAGCTTGGGTTGACCATACCCAAGGCAATGCCAAATCAACCTCCCCATTGGCAATTGAACACTTGGAAATCCAAATGAACTCATTTAGCACATGGGCATCCACTCTCCTTCCCACCACTACCCAAAATGACCCATATGGAGTGTTTTGCAGCTCAAACCTTGCTTCCAATCCTTTCCATTAATCAAAAATGGAAAAATAGCCCATCATCATTTGATCTAAGGAGGGGGAGATATACCCCCTCTCATTCCCACTCAAACCACATGAATTCATTTTAAAAAGTTAAGAAGGTTGAATCGAAGCTTCTCCGAGCCTTTGCAAGCCATTCCCGAGCTCCCCCATTTCACACTCTCGATTTTCCTCAAAGCAAAAATAGGAGAGGTGAATTAAAAATCCAACTCACTCAATTCTCCATCAAAATCAAATTAACCTTGCATACACCATCGTTGGACTTTGTTGAGCTCAATCAAGTCATTTCCCAAGTCTCCAAATCATAAGAACCATCACTTTGATCAAAGTTGATCTCCATTGAAGGGGAGCTTGCTAAATCGAGCAATATACTCCAAACTAAGATCCAATTCCTTCAATAAGGCTTAATCTCTACTAGATGAAGCTACCTCCTCCATTGGAATCACCGGTGATAGCTTTCGATGAGGTAATTGCTCAAAACCATAGCCATAGGAAAATTTGGTTGGTCCTTTTTGAAGGAAATTATCACCCCCATCAAATCTTGACCATTAGATGTGCATACCCCCTCCTTCTGAAGGTGTGGGATCATTTTGATCCCAATCTGAGCTCGAGTAGCTCGAATTGAATGGAGAGAGATGAACGATCGTCGCTCGTGAAGGAGAAGTATCACATGCCATCTGTTCCACATGATTAGAATAGACAGTGGTAATTAGATCACACTATATCCCCTTTAATTTAAGCCTAAACTATGGGATCAATCTCCACCATCCAATCTTAGATCGGATGACCCACAGAGAAAGTGCATCCACCATCAACTAACTTAGTCGATGGATGTGATAACTTAAATAACCTATCCTGTCACTCCAAGTGGAAAGCGCATTGCATTAGCACATCGCGTTAGCCGCCATGTGGCCTGACGGGATTAAGGGGTTAATTAGGCTTAATTAATCTGATTTTAATACTAAAACTTTTAAAATTCATAACTAATTGTAGAAAAAATCCAAAAAATATAAATAAATACTTATTTTAAAGATAATTCATAGAATAATAATATAAAATTAAAATTAATTAATTTTGAATAGTGATTTTAACTCAATTTGGATTTTATTAGTAATATAATTAACCTAATTACTCCTAATTAATTCAGATTAATCTCAGACTCTCTAAGGTTAATCAGTGAGATGACCTATACCTCTTATAATTTTCTTGGAATTTATTGCTTGATTAATTAGGGGAATTGCTTATTTCATCCCTAATCACTCTCTTAATTAACTAAATGATTAATTAGCATGTTAAACAGTGGTAAAGTCATTAATCATGCTTGCTAAATCATCATAAATAGTGAATGGACATAGGGAATGAGATTAGGACTTCTTTTCTAATATTTTCCCCTAAGTTCATTTCACTTGGAAAACACTTAATCAATTTGCAATTAATTAATGGCTTAATCACTTCATTAATTAGTTTAATTAATGAAACTCAAAACCAAATCATTATATAATTTAATCATTCAATTCTTAGGTAGATTCTTAGGTGTTCAATAACCTAAGAGGATTCTAAAGGAAATTATAATCAAACTACATATGTAGGAGGGTTATAAAAGTACTTAATTAAACTCTTTAGCTTAATTAACCAATAATTGTGAGCCAATTGCATTATGCCCCCTTATTTCTTAGGTGCATTGTTGATTTAATTTTACATGTGGTTGGGTCATAGTTAGTTGGCTAATTATGTTAAAGTGGTATAGGTAAGGGGTAATTAATAGATTTAATTCATACCTTAACCTAATTATAATATAAAATCAACCTAATTGTTCTAAATTAAACCAAACCAATTCACACATGGGGGAATGGGTTAGGATTAACAAACCTTTTTCATATCTTCTAAATAAAATCAAATTCAAAGATAAAAATCTATTTAAAGAATTTTTGATTCATTTTAAATGATCTTATTCTATATGATTGTCCTTAGGGATTAATTAAGGTGAATGACGTTATGTACTTACATCCCTTCATTTCTTTCCATTCATGCTAAATATTGCTTGCCACCTGAAATCATGCATTCATTTCTTTTAAAAATTAATTAAATAAAATGTTTTTTTATGTCAAATTACATGTGTTGGTTAAAATTAAGGATATGAGTGGCTATTATCATTATTAAACCAAAAATTATCTTTTCAAAACTTATAAATCAAAGATTATATATAAAGTGATGTTATTTATAAATATTTATAAGCTTGCATGTGATGATAGCATAAGATGTGTATTATGAAGTTAATATCTCCTCTCTTAATATGGATTCACATAGGATTTGCAAGTGTATAGTTCATTTGAAAAAGAACATAACACTTACCTAAATCTATTCCTATGCATCTTTATGTTAAGACTTAGGAAGCACCTTCATACTACACATGTAAATCTTACAATGAAATCAAACATAAATCTCATGCATGATTCTTCATCCATTTGGTTTTTTTTGTACATTTACATGTATCTAAGAAAAATGGTATATCAGTCTGGACATCCTGAGGCTGCGAGGCTTTAAGTAGCCCCAAGTAAGTCTTGTACCTTATGCCCCTAGTGTAAAAAAAAATGGTGTCGTACTCACTTATAACTTTTATACATGTGGATGTGCATTTAGCCAATGGATAAAAGAGTCCCTCTTTTCTACATAACAATGACATGCATTCATGGAACATCCAAATTTTCAAACCACATTTCTTTGCATTCATCATCAAACTGTGCTACAATTTTCATTGCATGTACAAGTATGCTTAGGATTATTCATATGCATGGTATACATGGTCAAAAGAAATGAATGGGTGTGGGTTATGTGATAGCAATACACCCTTTATTGACATCGCTTTTGGAGTGAGCTCTCAACTTCTCCATCTTAGGCGTAAGACTCCTCTAGACACTAAGAGTTCCTTAGTCTTAAGACACTTTTAGTGATTATTTGAACACTTAACCTAACTCTAGAGACTTAGAGGAGTTAGCTATAGGAATAGGTTATGCCTTAGGGGTATTAAGAGGACCCCTAACCTAGCAATCTAATCCTTACATCCCTCCTTCAAATCAATCTAAATCAAATCTTAAATCAATTCCAACTCAATTGATAGTCTCAAATCACAAATCAATTCTAACTCAATTGATTTATTAAAATCCAAACTCAAATCCAAATTCCAAAATCCAAATCATGAATTAATTCCAAATCAAATGGTTGAAACCCTAATTGAATTCAAATCCCAAAATCTTTTCTAAGCCCTTTGATTTCATCTTATGGACTTAGCCCCAACCAAACCCAAATCACTCCAAACTGAAATGATTTTCTTATAACTAATTTATATCTTCATTTATATTCATAAATATAAATGAAGTGTAAATTCAAATAACCAAAACTAAACCCAAAATTAAACCAAAATCCAACTTATACTCTTTTCAAGCCAAATCCTTAAACTTTGCCAAATCATTCTTAGATCAATCCAAACCCTTGGATTTTCTCTTCAAACAATCACTCCTTCAATCACATGCCCAAATTTAACCATAAACTACAATAACCAAACTAAAATGAAACTAACCCAAGTCAAACCCATGTTCATCCTTTTGACTTGAAAATGTCAAATGAACCAAAACCCATTTGACTACAAATCACTTATAGTTGGATTTATATTTCCATCATAAGTCCATATGTGAGTTCAACCAAACTTGAACCAAGCCTTGATCAAGCCAATTAACCCATTTAGGCTCCATTGACCCAAAGTGACCTAAAGGATCTTTTTGAGCCAGATTCTAATCCAACACAAATTGGATTGAACTAAGCACATCTAAGCCTCACATTATAAGGAGCAATCATCCTAGGATGATCAACCACTCAAATTGTGTCAAACAAGAAAAACCTAGCCTTTGACCAAGTCAACACTTAGCCCTAATGAAAACTAGATAACCCAAAATTCACTATAAGCCAAATTCATTGAAACCATTGATCTAAACCAATCTATAATCAGTCGCAGAAGATGAAAAAGCCATCAATTGAGTCGAACCAAGCCTAATTGGCTACTTGACCAAAGTTGGCCCAAATTGACTTAAAAAGCCAAAATGGGTCAAATCTTGATCTAAGCCAAATTGATTGCAAGTAATGGGTCAAATTCATTCTAAATCACTTGTTGAACTTGACCAAAGCTTCAATTAGCCAATTAGACCCAACCTAGCCCAATTGACCATGAACCCAACTTGACCTAAAAGGTCAAATCAACTTGAAATCAAACCAAATAAAAATTAATTGAAACCAAACCTTGTAATATATTTCAAATGATCAACCAAGCCTAAACCAACCAATGACCAAACCCAATTAGGTTAAATGGGTCAAATTGGTCAACTTGACCCATTTGATCCAAATGAACCTAAATGAACCAAAACCAAATTGAACCTAACCAATGATACCCATAGGTTCCAAATGATCATTTGAACTTGACCTAACCCATGGTTTGACCCAATTTAACCAATTGGTCAACCTAACACAATTTGACCCGATTTAACCTAAATGAATCAAGTTGAGCCAAATCAAATCAAATGAACTCCAAATCACTTGAAATTTGGCCCAACCCATTTTTGAATCATTTCAAATCTTTACAAATCAAAATCATGGCCAAATGATCACATTTCCCTTAGGTCAAAGGGTATCCTATTACCAAATTCACTTGGAATTTGGTCATGTCTCTCTCAAGGCCACTTGGCATCCTTCCAATGAGCTTGGGTCAGCCATGAGCCAAGGCAAGGCCAAACTAACCTCCCAATGGAAATTGAACACTTGGAACTCCAAATGGACTCACCTAGCACATGGGAATCCACTTGACTGAGATGATCAACAATATCCGGATCGTAAAGGGTAACAGAAATGATCTACCTCTAAACCTGAGATGTAGAAGGAATCATGATCTTAGTGCAATTCAACTCAACTTATGCCAAGGGCATAAGAGAGGAAGAAAGGATCCATTAAGGGATTAAGTATGTGAGCCTTCCACTAAGGAAGCAGGTCCAAGTTATCTATAGAGGATAATATTTGAGTTGGTTTGATATGATTTGGGGAGAAAAGATCCCCTGGGGATTAAGATTTATAACACGTCAGGGATGAGTGCATGAACCTTCCACTAGGGAAGCAGGTTCGAATTATCCATTGGGGATAAGGACTTGAATTGGCTTGATTTCATAAGGGTTCTATTAGAGAGAGGGTATGATTTATGCCTTACTGGGTAGGAATTTGATTTGATTTAATTTATGGGACATCCACAAGGGATGAAAATTTGATTTGATTTGTTAGTTTATGATTTGAGGCACCACAGGGGAGAAGATATGATTTGGTTTTGAAGGTACATCTACTTGAGATATGAGTTCGGATCCATTGGGGATAAGATGGGTTTAATATATGGATTTCTTTGGTTTATTTGGGTGAAGTATCCACTAGGAATATGAGTGGATGGATTTAATTTGGACTACATTGGAGGGAGGATGATCTTATTAGTGTGCGATGGATCTACTAAGAAGGGGCTAATATCAGCCTAGTCCTATCTTAGATTTACAAATCTAAAGAGATAGTCTATCAATAGCGGGGTAGAGCTAACCAACCTAAGGGGTGCCTTTCAGTGTGCAATGGTCAAGTTAGTAAGAATCTTGTAGACTTACAACTTCTTAAATAAGGAACCACTGGGGTGGTCAATTGATAGCACAACAAATCAAACCCGACCTAAGGAGACTATTGAGCAAATGCCACTGTGGACTCATATCGACTCAAGAATAGTCAAGATCAATTTCATTCTTTTAGATGGACCCTATCGGTGTGTGATGAATCTACTAAGAAGGGACTAAAATTAGCCTCTTCCTGTCTTATATTTCAAATCCAAAGGGATGGTCTACCAGCCATCAGGGTAGAGCTAACCAACCTAAGGGGTGCCTTTCGATGTGCAATAGTCAAGTTAAGAAGAAAGCTTGTAGACTTACAACTTTCTAAACAAGGAACCACTAGGGTGATCGGTTGATAACACAATAAATCAAACCTGACCTAAGACCATCCATCGGTGTGCAATGGTCGTGTTGGAAAGAACGCATAGTTGACTTACATCTTTCAAAGCAAGGATGACCATCAAGGATACCTATTGGTGGAACAACAAGTCGAACCTGACCTAAAGGCGACTATTGAGAGAGTGCTGCATGGTGACTTATTTCAATTCAAAAGTAGTCAGACGATTCTTATATGGAGTTTTGCTAACACTACCCTAAAGATAGGATGCCTGCTTGGGAAAAGGTACTACTGGGGTTTTGCTCCTAATCCACAAGTGACGATATATATTTATTATATTTACATATTTTCCTAGACCCTGTTGGTGTGCGAGGGACCACATTGAGAAGGGCCTTATATCATCATAGTTCTATCTCAAATTTATTGGAACATGGGAGAATCTGCATATCCGGAAGATAAATTCTCCAACCACAGGGGTGGCTATTAGGAAAGGGGGGACTGTCTAGTCCAAGAGTAACTAGAGTAGTGTCTAAATGGGGTCACTAAGGACATGATTCAAATAGAGTGCTTATAAGGGAGGTGCTGCTAGGGGCTTTATCTAAGACCCTATAAAAGAAAGCCTATAGGTATACGGTAGTCAACTCCAGGAGAATGCTTGTAGAATTACATCTACCATGAGTGGTGTATACACCGGGTGGGTCACTGTCAACATAGCAATAACTAACTAACCTAAGGTACCCGTCAATTTTTGATGATCAATCTAAGAAAAAGGCTTATAGTCTTACATATTCACAGATGAAAATGATCATCGAGATAATTTGTCAATGGCGGGACAGATGCTATCTGACTTAAGGCAACTACCAAGTGGGGAGTCCCATGTAAAGACTAGACTAGGCTTGAAGTAGTCAAGAGGAAAGGAGCCACTAGGGGACTTATCCTAAGCCTTTAATATACTCTACCTATTTAGGGCATGATGGCTAGTTCAAGAAGCAAGCATATAGGCTTACATCCTCTTAAAAAAGTTAACATGAGGTAGCTTACTAGCCGTACAATAAGGCCTACTAAACTAACAAGGCACTCGTCGATTTGCAATGGTCAAGTTAGGAAGAAAGCTTGTAGACTTACATCCGCTAGACAAGTATCCACTGGGGTGACACACTAGCAAGGTAGCATGTCAGCCCAACCTAGAGCAACTAATGAATGAGTGCCATAGGGGGCTTTATCCCACATCAAAATAGCCCAACATAAAAGATAAATGTTTATTTTATGTGATTGTGTGTAGTTCGTGTTGGTGCTGTGTTGCCAAAAAGTAGGACACCGCTTGGGTTCCTTACACCTACCCTAAACACATCTTGGTGGACTTTCAAGCAAAGATGTTTCTAACTAATATGAAGAGATGGAATTTGAAATGAAAGAAATTTTATTGATAATTATTTTCAAATAAGATTTATGGATATTATTTCTTTAGGTAGAGCCCATTGATTCAAAGCATAGGGTGCTCTCCCTTACAATTTATAAGCTGATAAGATCCTTTTTGGTTGGTCTTATCTATGGCGAAAGAGCCTTCCCAAGTGGGTTCAAACTTGCAAGCCAATGGAAAATTGTGGTAAACACCCAGCTAGACAGACCGAAGCCACCAAGCTTAAAAAACTAAAACAACTTAGGCTGCACTTACAATAACCACCAGGTAGCAAAAACTAGGCCAATCCAAAAGTAACAGATCAAAAACATAACCCAACTTAGGCCAAAGAGAGAAAATAAGTTAGTAACCACAACCCAAAGAGGTTTGAAAGGCAACCAAAAAGCAAAAGATCATCAAAATCCAACAAAAAAAACCAATTTATAAGGCAATCCAATATTATTTGATTAACCAAACTCCTTAATAATTTAGGCAAAGTTGTTAAATAAAGTGAACTTAGTTGTTAACAAAATTAGCCAAGTAATCAGCATTACATTCAAAATGGATAAAATTGTTTAGAATGATTAAGAAGAAAGTTTTTGGATGTTGAGCAAAATTAAAGATAAATTTCAATTTTAATTGCAAATATAATTTTAGGATATTATCAATGGATAATCCTAGCACAATATTCATAAATCAAATCTAGGTAGAATGGATACCAATTTTTTAACAAATTTATAACCTTTAAAATGAATATTACTAATAAGATTGGCATTAAAAAGAGGAGGAATTTTTTCTTTAGTTCTAGACAAGATCCTTTTATGGTTCATAGGAATACCATGATATTTAGCATCATTTCTATCCATCCAGATGAACTAGATAGGGGTAATATCAATTAAAGCTTTGGTATGACCTTTCATTATGTTTTTGAAACAAACTTTAAGAAGTTGATATAAAGAAAGAGAACACTTAAGATAGTTGGTATTAAATAAATAATCATACCAAAACCATAATTTAGATGCAATAGCACCACTGATAAAAATATGATTTACATTTTCAATATGAAAGCAACAATGGTACTTTGAAGGTAAGTAAAACCCTTTAGTCTAGAGCAAAGAGTCCACAGGAATAAAGTTATTCAAAATCCTAAGCTAAAATTGAACAGGAAATGGGAATAATATTTTTCTAAAAATTAATAAAAACATTAGAGGGGTTCTGTTTATCTCTAATAAAATTCCAAACCTCTTTAAGTACAAAGTCACCATTATAAGAAAGCTTAAAAATAATATGGTCAAGTTTGTTAGAAGAAATGGGGATATTTCTAAAGTTGTCAAAAAGAGAAATAGGGATATAATTCTCAAGATTCCTTTCATTCCAATTGTTATTAAGCCAAAAGGAATTAAATATGATAGCAGTAGTAGAGTGGGTAGATAAAAGGGTGTTAATAGAGCCGTTGTCAATCCAATTATCTTGCCAAAAGAAGGAAGAACCTAACTGAATAACCCAAGATATTAATGATTTGACAACCCATTTAATGGAGCAAAGCTTTCCCAAACTGGAGAGTCACCAACTTTATAAGCACAGTTAAG
The DNA here is from genome assembly GCA_021442155.1 of Cymbidium sinense. Taxonomy (NCBI): domain Eukaryota; kingdom Viridiplantae; phylum Streptophyta; class Magnoliopsida; order Asparagales; family Orchidaceae; genus Cymbidium; species Cymbidium sinense. The sequence goes on along the minus strand of CM038222.1, from coordinate 42,437,293 downwards.
GGGGTGTTTACCGTGGAAATAGTTATTTATCATAAAATTAGCTCAAAGGCTATCATTCTTTCTAAAATTCCACTAGAGCTTACGAGAGAAGGAAGTAATATCTTCATGAATAGGCTTGCAACCAAGAGCACCTTCTCCCACAAGAACACAACATTCATGCCAAGATGTCTAATGCATTCTTTTGGTAGAATTACTTGAGCCCCAAAAAAATTTGTTAAGATTATGATAAATTTTGGTAAGTGTAGCATTAGTCAGGATAATAATTTGAATGAAATAAAGAGGCATTGAGTTGAGGGTGCTTTTAAGAATAGTGAGCCTACTACCAAAGGAAAGTAAATTGAATTCCCAAATAGAAATTTTATTTTAAATTTTTTGAATTAGCTCAGCAAAGAGATGGGAACATTTTAGGCCTTTAAAGAGTGGAGCACCCAAGTACTTAAGAGGTAAGTGTTGATGTTCAAAATTAGTGATATGCAAGATTTGATCGATTTTATTATTGGAGATACTAGAGGAAGTGATAAAATAGCTCTTGTTATCATTGATAAAAAAACCACTTTCTCTACAAAATTTATTTTAAAAAGACTTGAGATGCTTGATGTGATGAATAGAAGCATTACAAAAAATAAAGAAATCATCTACAAAATGTAAATGGGAAATAGGAAGACCACCAAGATTTTTGTAGTACCCATTAGGATTGTTTAAGAATAAATCATTGATGCTTCTAGTTAAGTACTCAACAACAATACTAAATAAATCAGGAGATAAAGGATCCCCATGATGTATGCCATGGGAAGAGGGAAAGAAACCCAAGGCTTCCCAATTAAGTAAAGTTGAAAACCAAGAATTATTAATAAAATTTTTAATAAGAAAAATATATTTATTAAAAAACCTAAATAAAACTAGAATATGGAAAAGAAAATCTCAAGAGATGTTATTAAAGGCTTTAGTGTCATCTAATTTGAAAATAATGTTGCCACTTCTTATCTTGGCATCAAGATCATGAATTAATTCTTGGGCAAGTAAAATATTATTAGAAATGGATCTACCTCTAACAAAACTAGTTTAGTTTATAGAGATAATTCTATTAAGTAAAGGACTAAGGCTATTGGTAAAAAAGTTTGGAGCTCAACTTATTGAAGAAGGTACAAAGACTAATACATCTAAAATCACTCTAATAGTCTAGATTATCTTTCTTAGGTATGAGAACAATAGAAGTACTAGAAAAATATCTAAAAAGAAATTATAGTTTGGTTTAGGTTGGGGTTAGGTTTGTTAGGGTTATAAATTTAGGTGGTTAGGGTTAGGGGATTAGATAGGGTTCAATTAGGGTTAAGTTAGGGTTTAAATTGAGTTAGATTAATTTGGGTTTGGAGTTAAGTTAGGGAGGTTAGTTCAGGTTATTTAAGAAGGAGTTAGGATTTAGTTAGATTGGAGAGTTAGGGTTAGGGTTTAGGGTTAGGGTTAGGGTTAGGGTTATGGTTTAGGAGTTAGGGCAATGGTTAGGGTTAGGATTTAAGGTTTAGGGTTTAGGGTTTGGGTTTTAGGTTTAGGGTTTAGTGTTTAGGGTTTAGGGTTTAGGGTTTAGGGTTAGTTTTAGGGTTAAGGGTTTAGGATTAGGGTTTTTTAATTAATTATTTTATTTTTTTTAAATTAAGTTAACTGGTAGGTTTTGGTTTAATTAGTTTATTTTTTATTTATTTTAGTTTATTTTATTATTTTATTTTTTTAGGTTTTATTTTATTCTTTTTATTTGAGTTTTTATTTAGTTTTTATTTTATTTTATTTTAGGTTTATCTGATTTTTATTTTACGTTTAATTTTTATTTTATTTAGGGTTTTTATTTTTTTAATTTAGTTTAGATTTTTATTTATTTAATTTTAGTTTAGTTTCAATTTTTAATTTTATTTTATTTTTTTGGTTTAGGTTTTAGTTTATGTTTTTATTTTATTTTATTTTTGTTTAGGTTTATTTTATTTATTTTTATTTTACATTTTATTTAGTTTTAGGTTTTATTTAGTTTAGGTTTTTAGCTTTTTGGGTTTAAGGTTTAGGGTTTAGGGTTTAGAGTTTAGGGTTTAGGTCTTATGTTTAAGGGTTTAGGGTTTAGGGTTTAGGTTTTAAGTTTAGGGTTTAGGATTTTTGGCTTTCTTTTTACAAAGAATAAATTTATATTCAACATTTCTTCATTTTGATTTCATCGACCAGGAAACACACTAAGTTTTTTAAGACATAAGCAAAGATAGATAAAAAATGAGCACACATAAAGCAAATGAAAATCCCCAGGGTTAGTTTTATGGTTTAGGGTTTAGGCTTTGGGGTTTAGGATTTAGGGTTTTGCATTTAGGGTTTAAGTTTTAGTGTTGTTTTAATTAAGCAAACTGATAGGTTTAGGTTTATTCAGTTTATTTTTTATTTATTTGAGTTTTTTTTATTATTTTTTTATTTAGGTTTATTTTTTATTTTTATAGTTTAGTTTATTTAATTTAGTTTTATTTAATTTAGTTTAGGTTTGTTATTATAGATTATTTTTTTGTGTTTAGGTTTTTTTTTAGTTAACTTTTGATTTTATTTTATTTTTCAAGTTTGGATTTTACTTTTTATGTTTAGGTTTAGGTTTATATTTTTATTTTATTTTTTTAGGTTTAGGTTTTAGGTTTTTATTTTAGGTTTTATTTTTTAGTTTAGGTTTAGGTTTTTTTTAGTTTATTATGATTTATTTTGTTTAAGTTTTGGTTTAGGTTTAGTTTATTTTAGGTTTAAGTTTAGGTTGCAAATATTTTAGTTTAGGTTTAGGTTTAGGTTTATTTTATTTATTTTATTTTTATTTTATGTTGTATTTTGTTTAGGTTTTGGTTTTGGTTTCGTTTTTTTAGGTCAAGGTTTAGGTTGTATTTATTTTAGTTTAGGAATAGGTTTATTATATTTTATTATATTATATTTTTATTTTAGGTTTAGGTTTTCTTTAGTTTGGGGTTTAGGTTTTATTTTTTTATTTATTTTTAGGTTTTATTTCTAATTTTATTTTAGGCTTAAGTTTTTATTTAGTTTTATTCTCGGTTTATTTTTTCATATTATATGTTTAGTTTTTAGTTTATTTTATTCTTAGGCTTATTTTATTTTTGTTATTAATTTTGTTTATTTTATTTTATTTTTAGGTTTAAGTTTAGGTTTTTATTTTATTTTATTTTATTTAGGTTTAGGATTTTTTTTATTTTTTTATTAAGTTTTCTTTTGTTTAGGTTTATGTTTTTAGATTTTTAGGGTTTAGGGTTTTAGGGTTTAGGGTTAAGGTTTAGGGTTTAGGGTTTAGGGTTTAGTGTTTAGGCTTTAGGGTTTATGGTTTAGGGTTTATGGTTTAGGGTTTAGGGTTAGCTTAGAATTTAGGGTTTAGGCTTTAGGGTTTAGGATTTGTATTGTGTAGGGTGTAGGGTTTAAGGTTAGTTTAGGGCTTTGGGTTTAGTGTTTAGGGTTGAGGGTTTTAAGGTTTAGGGTTTATGGTTAGGGTTAGGGTTTAGGGTTTAGGGTTTAGGGTTTAGTGTTTATAGTTAGGGTTAGGGTTTAGGGTTTAGGGTTTAGGGTTTAGGGTTCAGGGTTTAGGGTTTACAATTTAGGGTTTAGGGTTTAGGGTTTAGGGTTTTAGGTTTAGGGTAGTTTTGGAATTAGGGTTTAGGGTTTTTTAGGGTTCAGGGTTTAGCATTTAGGGTTGTAAGTTTAGGGCCTGTTTAGGGTTTAGGGTTTGTTTTATGGTTTAGAGTTTAGGGTTTAGGGTTTAGGTTTTAGTTTTTTTTAAAAAAATTAAGTAAACAAGTAGGTTCATGTTTATTTAGTCTATTTAGTTTATTTTTAATTTATTTGAGTTTATTTTATTTTTATTCTTTTTTAGGTTAATTCTTTATTTTTATTTAGTTTAGTTTATTTATTTTAGGTTAATTTATTTTAATTTATGTTTTTTATTTTAGTTTATTTTTTAGGTTTAACTTTATTTTTTAGTTAAGTTTTATTTTTATTTTATTTTTTAGGTTTAAGTTTTATTTTTAATTTTAAGGTTTAGGTTTATATTTTTTTTTAGGTTTAGGTTTTAGGTTTTTATTTTAGGTTTATTTTTAGGTTTATTTTTAGGTTTTATTTTTTAGTTTAGGTTTAGGTTTATTTCTTTATTTATTATATTTTATTCTATTTAGGTTTAGGTTTAGGTTTAATTTATTTTAGATTAAGGGTTTAGGTTCTATTTTTGATTTATTTTTAGGTTTATTTTTAGGTTTAGGTTTTTATTTAGTTTTATTTTATTTTATTTTAGGTTTATTTTCATTTTAATTTACATTTAGTTTTAATTTTTTAATTTAGTTTTGGTTTTTATTTATTTTATTTTAGTTTATTTTTATTTTTTTATTTTATTTTATTTTTAGGTTTAGGTTTAGGTTTTAGTTTAGGTTTTATTTATTTATTTATTTTATTGTTAGGTTTTATTTAGCGTTGGTTTAAGGTTTTAGGGTTTAGGGTTTAAGGATTAGGGTTTAGGGTTTAAGGTTTTAGGGTTTAAGGTTTTAGGGTTTAGGGATTAGGGTTAGGGTTTAGGGTTTAGGGTTTAGGGTTTATTATTTAGGCTTTAGGGTTTAAGGTTTCGAGGGTTTAAGGTTTAATGTTAGCTTATGGTTTAGGGTTAGTTTAGGTTTAGGTTAATTTAGGTTAGTTAGATTTAAGGTTAAACTTTAGGTTTAAATAAGTTAGGGTTTAAATTTAGGTTGTTTAAAGGTTAGGTTAGTTGGATTTAAGTTTAAGTTTGGATTTAAGTTAAGATTTAGATTTTAAAGATTAGTTAAATTAGATTTTAGGGTTTAGCGTTAGGGTTAGAGTTTAGGGTTAAGAGTTTAAGGCTTTGGGTTTTAGGTTTAAGGTAGTTTAAGATTTATGGTTTGGGGTTTAGGGTTTAGGGTTGTAGGTTTAGGGTCGTAGGTTTAGGGTTTAAGGTTTAAGGAATGTTTTATGGTTTAGGGTTTAAGGTTTATTTTCTAAGTTTTAGGGATTTTTTTAAAATTAAGTAAACAAGTAGGTTCAATTTTATTTAGTTTATTTAGTTTATTTCTTATTTATTTGAGTTTAATTTATTTTTTATTTTTATTTAGGTTTATTGTTTATTTTTATTTTTTTTAATTTATTTATTTTAGGTTTATTTATTTTAGTTTGGTTTTTTTAATTTAGTTTATTTTATAGGTTTAGTTTTATTTTTTTAGTTTTGTTTTATTTTTATTTTATTTTTTAGGTTTAGGTTTTATTTTTTATTTTTAGGTCGAGGTTTATGTTTTTTTTAGTTTAGGTTTTAGGTTTTTATTTTAGGTTTACTTTTAGGTTTTATTTTTTAGTTTAGGTTTAGGTTTATTTTTTTATTTATTATATTTTATTTAGTTTATGTTTACATTTTGGTTTAATTTATTCTAGGTTTAGGGTTTAGGTTTTATTTTTTATTCTTTATTTTATTATATTTTTAGGTTTATGTTTAAGTTTTTATTTTTTTAGGTTTAGGTTTTTTATTTATTTTATTATTAGGTTTTATTTAGCTTAGGTTTAAGGGTTTAGGGTTTAGGGTTTAGGATTTAGGGTTTAAGGTTTAGGGTTTAGGGTTTAAGGTTTTAGGATTTAGGGTTTAAGGTTGGGGTTTAGGGTTTAGGGTTTAGGGTTTAGGGTTTAGTGTTTAGGCTTTAGGATTTGGGGTTTCGAGGATTTATGGTTTAGGGTTTATGGATTAGGGTTGGCTTATGGTTTAGGGTTAGTTTAGGGTTTAGGTTTTAGGATTTTAGGTTTAGGGTAAGTTTAGGGTTTAGGTTTTAGGTTTTAGGGTTTAGGGTTTAGGTTTAGGGTTTAGGGTTAGGGTTTAGGGTTTTTGGGTTTTAGGGTTTTTAGGATTTTGGGTTGTTGGTTTAGGGCTTCGGGTTTACAGTTAGTTTTAAGGTTTAGGGTTTTTTTTAAATTAAGTAAACTAGTAAGTTTACTTTTATTTAGTCCATTTGTTATTTATTTTAGTTTATTTTATTTTTTATTCATATTTAGGCTTATTTTTTATTTTTATTTAGTTTAGTATATTTATTTTAGTTTAGTTTTTTTTAAGTTTATTTTTTAGGTTTAGGTTTAGGTTTATGCTTATTTTTTAGTTTATTTTTATTTTCATTTTATTTTTTGGGTTTAGGTTTTATTTTTTATTTTTAGGTATAGATTTAGGTTTAGGTTTTTATTTTATTTTTTAAGGTTTAGGTTTTAGGTTTATTTTTAGGTTTTAGTTTTTAGTTTAGGTTTAGGTTTATTTTTAGTTAACTTTATTTAATTTAGGTTTAGGTTTACGTTTAGATTATTTTAGGATTAGGTTTAAGTTGAATTTATTTTAGATTTAGTTTATTTTATTTTTATTTTAGGTTTAAGTTTTTTTCAGTTTAGGGTTTAGGTTTAATTTATTATTTATTTTTAGGTTTACTTTTTAAGTGTTGTTTTCATTTAATTTTTATTTTATTTTATTTTAGGTTTATTTTATTTTTATTTTACAATTAGTTTTTATTTTATTTAGGTTTTTTATTCTTAGGGTTATTTTAATTTTTAGTTTGGTTTAGATTTTTATTTATTTTATTTTAGTTTATTTTATATATTATTTTATTTTATTTTTAAGTTTATGTTTAGGTTTTAGTTTAGGTTTTTAGTTTATTTTATTTTATTTTTATAAATTTTATTTAGGTTTAGTTTTATTATTTATTAGGTTTTATTTAGTTTAGGTTTAGCCTTTTAGGTTTTTAGGGTTTAGGGTTTAGGGTTTAGGGTTTAGTGTTGTACATTTTAGGGTTTAGGGTTCAGGGTTTAGGGTTTAGGGTTAGGGTTTAGAGTTTAGAGTTTAGGGTTTTAAGATTTAGGGTTTAGGGTTTAGGGTTTTTAGGGTTTAGGTTTTAAGGTTTAAGGTTTAGGGTTTAAGTTTTAGGTTTAGGGTTTAGGTTTAAGTTTAGGGTTTAGGATTTTTGGTTCTTTTAATAGAGAATAAATTTAGATTCAATATTTTTTCTTTTCGATATCATCAACCAATTAACACACCAACTTTTCTAAGACATAAGCTATGACAGATAAAAAATGAGCTCACATAGAGCAAATCAAAAAGCCTAGATAACTAGAACTGTCTCTATTGTAAAGATAGATCAAGTTTTTGTTTAGGTTTAGGGTTTTTGGTTTTTTTAACAAAGAATAAATTCATATTCAATATTTCTTCTTTTTGATTTCATCAACTAAGTAACACACCGAGTTTTCTAAGACACAAGTGATGGCATAAATAGAAAATGAGCACGCATTAAGCAAATCAATAACCATAGATAACTAGAACTGTGTCATCTATAAAGACACAATTCTATAAGCACTAGATCGGATCAGCTGTTCTTCAATTTTTCCAGTTCTTATCAGAACCACCATGACCTTCTGAGTAGTGGGATCCACCATCATATCCCCGATCTCTCTCTCTGCCACCACCACGGCTGTAACCTCCGTCGCTCCTCACACCTCCACAACCACCATTGCTCTAGCCACCACCTCCATATCCACCACCACCACTAAGATAACCACTGCCTCCGCCTTCACCACCACCACCAAATGTAGATTGAGCCTGGTTGATGATGATGTTCTACCATCAAGGTTCCACCCATTCTTAGGTTTTAAGTTTAGATTTAGGTGAATTACGTTTTACAGTTTAGGTTTATTTTTTAATTTATTTAGTTACTTTATGTTTAGGTTTAGGGTTTGGGATTTTGGGTTCACTATTTAGGGTTATGGTTTAGGGTATAGTGTTTTGGGTTTTGGGTTTTTGCGTTTATGCTTTTAAGGTTTAGGGTTTAGGGTTTTTTAGGGCTTAGGGTTTAGGGTTAAGGGTTTAGGGTTAAGGGTTTAGGGTTATAGGTTTATGGTTTCGGGTTTTGGATTTCAGGTTTAGGGTTTAAGGTTTAGCGTTTAGGGTTTTTTTTATTAAATTATGTAAACCAATAGGTTTAGGTTTATTTAGTTATTTTTTATTTATTTTATTTTATTTTATTTTTTATTTTTATTTAGGCTTATTTTTTTATTTAAATCTGTTTATTTATTTTAGTTTTGGTTTTTTATTTTAATTTATTTTTTGGTTTAGGTTTATGTTTATTTTTTACTTTAGTTTTATTTTTATTTTATTTTTTAGGTTTAGGTTTTATTTTTAATTTTTAGGTTTAGGTTTTGGTTTTTATTATATTTTTTTAGGTTTAAGTTTTAGTTTTTTATTTTAGGTTTACTTTTTAAGTTTTATTTCTTAGTTTAGGTGTAGGTTTATTTTTACTTTATTTTATTTCATTTAGTTTAGGGTTTAGGTTTAGTTTATTTTAGGTTTAGGTTTAGGTTTAATTTATTTTAGTTTAGTTTATTTTAGTTTAGGTTTAGGTTTATTTTATTTTCTTTATTTTAGGTTTAGGTTTGTTTTACTTTATGGTTTAGTTTTATTTTAGTTTAGGTTTTTATTTTATTTTAGTTTTTTATTTAATTCAGGTTTAAGTTTTTTTATTTATTTTATTTTTAATTTTATTTAGTTTAGGTTTAGGTTTTTTGGTTTTTATGGTTTAAGTTTTAAGGTTTAAGGTTTATGGTTTAGGGTTTGGGGTTTAGGGTTTATGGTTTAGGGATTAGTGTTAGTTTTAGGGTTTAGAGTTTAGTGTTAGGGTTTATTTTATTTCATTTTTATTTTTTTTAGTTTTAATTTTTTTTTTTAAATTAAGTAAACTAGGAGGCTTAGGCTTATTTAGTTTACTTAGTTTATTTTTTATTTATTTTAGTTTATTTTTTTTATTTAGTTTTATTTTTATTTTTATTTAGTTTAGTTTACTTATTTTAGGTTTATTTATTTTAATTAGGTTTTTATACTAGCTTATTTTTTAGGTTTATGTTTAGGTTTATGTTTTAGTTTAGTTTTATTTTAATTATAATTTTAAGGTTTAAGTTTTATTTTTTTATCTTTAGGTTTAGGTTTAGGTTTTTATTTTATTTTTTTAGGTTTAGGTTTTAGGTTTTTATTTTAGGTTTAATTTTAGGATTTATTTTTTGTTTAAGTTTAGGTTTATTTTTAGTTTATTTTATTTTATTTAGTTTAGGTTTATGTTTAGGTTACGTTTATTTTAAGTTTAGGTTTAAGTTTTATTTATTTTAGTTTAGTTTATGTTAGTTTAGCTTTAGGTTTATTTTATTTTTATTTTATGTTTAAGTTTTTTTTAGTTTATAGTTTATGTTTTATTTTTTATTTATTTTTAAGTTTTATTTTTTATTTTATTTTTAGGTTTAGGTTTTTATTTAGTTTTTATTTATTTTATTTCAAGTTTATTTGATTTTTATTTAAGTTTAATTTTTATTTTATTTAGGTTTTTTATTTTTTTAGTTTAGTTTAGGTTTTTATGTATTTTATTTTGGTTTAGTTTTGATTTTTTATTTTATTTTCTTTTTAGGTTTAAGTTTAGGTTTTAGTTTATGTTTTAATTTAATTTAATTTTTTATTTTAGTTTGGTTTAGGATTTTTTATTTATTTTATTTCTAGGTTTTATTTAGTTGATGTTTAGGTTTTCAGCTGGGTTTAGGATTTATGGTTTAGGGTTTAGGGTTTAAGGTTTAGGGTTTGGGGTTTAGGGTTTAAGGTTTAGGGTTTACGGTTTAAGTTTTAGGATTTTGGGTTTAGGGTTTAGGGTTTAGGGTTTAGGGTTTACGATTTAGGGTTTAGGGTTTAGGGTTTTTAGGGTTTACGATTTAAGGTTCATGTTTTAATTTAGGGTTTAGGGTTTTTTTATTTTTTATTTATTTTAATTTAATTTATTTTTATTTTTATTTTAAATTAGTTTAGTTTATTTATTTTAGGTTTATTTATTTTAGTGTAGGTTTTTTATTTTAGTTTATTTTTTAGGTTTAAGTTTAGGTTTAGGTTTATTTTTTAGTTGAGTTTTATTTTTATTTTATTTTCTAGGTTTAGGTTTTATTTTTTGTTTTCAGGTTTATGTTTAGGTTTAGGTTTTCATGATATTATTTTAGGTTTAGGTTTTCGATTTATTTTTAGGTTTTATTTTTTAGTTTAGGTTTAGGTTTATTTTTAGTTTATTTTATTTTAGTTAGTTCATCTTTCGATTTAGGTTTAACTTATTTTAGATTTAGGTTTATTTTTTATTTATTTTAGTTTAGTTTAGGTTTAGGTTTATTTTATTTTATTTATTTTATTTTTTTTAGGTTTAGGTTACTTTTTTAGTTTTGGGTTAAGGTTATATTTTTTTATTTATTTTTAAGTTTTTTTTAGGTTTATTTTTTATTTATTTTAGTTTATTTTATTTTTTATTTTGATTTATATTTATATTTATTTATATTTAGTTTAGTTTATTTAATTTAGTTTAGGTCTTTTATTTTAATTTATTTTTTAGGTTTAGGTTTAGGTTTAAGTTAATTTTTTTAATTTTGTTTTAATTTTATTTTATTTTTTTAGGTTTAGGTTTTAGTTTATTTTAGGTTTATGTTTAGGTTTTTATTTTATTTTTTTATGTTTAGGTTTTATGTTTTTATTTTAGATTTATTTTTCGATTTTATTTTTTAGTTTAGGTTTAGGTTTATTTTTAGTTTATTTTATTATTTTTAGTTTAGGTTTAGGATTAGGTTTAGTTTATTTTAGGTTAAAGTTTAGGTTTTATTTAATTTAGTTTAGTTTATTTTAGTGTAGGTTTATTTTTTTTTTATTTTAGGTTTAGGCTTTTTTTAGTTTAGGGTTTAGGTTTTATTTTTAATTTATTTTTAGGCTTTATTTTTAGGTTTATTGTTTAGGTTTAGGTTTTTATTTAGTTAAATTCAACGATGAAGACTTTCTCCTACGGACGACTGAGCACAACCGCCTACTAGGGTTTATAATCCACCAACACAAGGTTGTGGGAATGCCTAAGAGATGAGGATTTATGCTCTTAGTCTGAAGGAAATAGCTACCTCAGATCCTAAATCTAAGGAGCTTTAGTACGAGCTAAACCATGACATAAATCTAAACGACAGGTGGATATAAGGGTTTACCTCCACAAGAGAGAATAAATTGTCCAATTTTTGGACTTATAATTGCCCCACTAACTCCTCCTAAGATTTTAAAACCATGTACTCCGGTCTTATGAATTGCAAGATAGCTAGGTTTGTTATTTAATTAGAAAGAAACTAAAGTCCTAAACACACTCCCTAAAGACTAGAGCATGAGTGGTATGAGTATATGACTTAATCTATAGATGCAAAATGTTTTCAAATTTTATTTCATTTTAGACACATTATTTTGATAGAGGCTTTAGGATTTCTTATGCCTAAATGGATGATGAAATAGGTTATGGGTCAAATTAGCTAGAAGAAGGTGTTCTCCACCACAAGGGATGCCCTCACAGGTGAAGCATTCCTTTATCATGCAAGGATGGAGATCCTTCATGTTCAAGAGAGAAAGAATATGCATACATGATGTGAAACATACAATCATACAACTAAGGGGTTGCTAAATCTTCTAATTATCGTATTTATGTCTTAGGCTTTATGATGAGGTTATGAGTTGTTTAAAATTTTGCTATGAGTAATTAGTTGGGTAGAAAAGTTATTTTTATCCTAAGAGCCTAATCGTATCCAAGACACACATTAAAGCATCAATCATTTAATAAACTATAAAAAGCATGCCATCCTAATGCATAATGTAAACATAACATCAAACAATTATATTTACTATCATAAAAGAATAAAAGACTGGTGCAGTCAGATACCATCATACAACCCGAAGAGAGAAAATATGGGTACCCGAGCTCTAACCTTATACAACCTAAAATATGAAAGAATAATTTTAATTGTATTAAATGCTATGGGGGAATTTTTTCATCATATCTTCATTTTTGATTTGGTTCCTTCTTTGATTTGGATGGTGCTTACTTCAAAGGCATCACAGGGCACCCTAGGATAAAGCCTTTTGGCCACTGCTCATCATAATCCCCCATAGCACTAATCCTAATTCCTATTGCAAAAATTATATTTATGTGAGAAAAGTAAATCTAACTACACCTGTAAAATAAAGGTTAGCTAAATAGACATATAATCCCAAGCAGTTGTATTTATAATTTGGACTTAGCACCCTAGACATGGGTAACTAAGCCCACCTATCCTAACTTGGATTATTCTTAAGGATTTAAGCAACCTGTAAATAGAGAATACACATTTATTTTTAAGCATATCTTAAGCATAATCTCTTGCAAAAAACATGATTAGGTTAATATTAGCCTATCATCCAGTCTACGAAGTATACATCCTAACATCTAATCTAAAATAATACATCCTAAAAAAAAACATACATCACATCATACACCATCCTAACTTAGAGCTAGAAGTGGTGAGTTAATTCTAATGTGTGTATTAAGGCTTGTGTGGTAAGTCTTGTTAAGCATTACTGTTGTATTTTCTAAGTGTAGAAGGATTCAATTTAACATGAAAGAATAATTACACTTGAAGTAGTTTAATTGATTTGAGAATTTTAATCTATGTTTTCTTTTGTTTCATTTGATTACACTTAGCAACTAAGTGTTATAAAGAGAGGAAAAAAAGAATACCCTCTTTCATCCCTACCTTAAGTCACTTTCTAAGGTATGTTAATTTGATTTAGTTCTCTCTAATGAATGGCTTATTAAATGATTTAATTAATCCTAAGTTTAGGTTAACTTTAAATAATCCTATTCAAAATGAAAGGCATCATAAGATTAATTTAATTAAATTACTACCACTTGACATATATTAAACTATTCCTTTCCATCACATGTAACATGCATATGATTTAATCCTAACTGTATCTAAACATGCAACATATTTTAGCACACTTAAATGATGAATGTATGTGTATGTTTAGAATTTAAATTTTATTTGATTGAATTATTTAAACATATTAATTTAAAACTTTATCCAAATTATTATACAAAAAGGACATAAGAATGAAACTAAATAAGCATGTGCCGTTGTTAAACCAGGGAAGTGAGGTAATCAAATGACTACCTTGGAGCTAGCTAAAGCCTTGTATTCTTGTGATGTCGAGACTATATACCCATTTGCATTCAAACATATGTAACGTTGTATACATGAACATAAGAAGTATGCTCCAAATCATATGGCTAATTAATTCAAGCACTTTGTCAATTATGAATGCATGCAATTTTAATGTAAAATGGGATTTTCATTCACTAATCACATATACATATACATGTAAAAAGATATAAGCAGGTATGTGTCATTGTTAAACCAGGGAAGTGAGGTAATCAAATGACCTCCTTAAGGCTAACTAAAGCCTCCTATTCCCTGGATGTCCAAACTATATACTTGCTTTTCTTAGACACACATGGATGTACACATAAATGAGGGAAAGAAAACCATGCAAAGATTGTATATTTTTTTTTATTGAACCATTTATATATATCAATTAAATCTCTATCCAAATACGAATGTTGAAATACATAAGAATGAAGTCAAATGGGTACGTGCCATTATTAAACTAGGGAAGTGCGGTAATCAAATGACCTCCTTGAGGCTAGCTAAAGCCTCATGTTCCCAGGATGTCCAGACTATATACCCATTACCATTTAATCTTATATAAATCAACACATGAGGAAAGAGAACTCATCATTCATACACTTAAGCTATAAGCACATGCATTTCTTATGTATTTATAACTAGCATCATAACACATATTATTATTCATTTAAAAGATTTTGAGAAATACATTTGAATTTAATAGTGATAATAAATTACATATATAAAATTAAGCAAGGTACATAAAGGAAATTCATTTTATTTTACATGATTTTGAAAAGATGGATGCGTAAGTTCAAATGACATACCAAATTTAACATGGTTGTATAGAGGAAAATCAAATATAAGCATGTGATTCATTCAACCAAACTAGTTCTTAAGGACAATCAAATCATGTAAGATTATTTAATGCAAACCAAAGCTTCTTTATTAATTAAGTTTTGGATTTGATTTAAAGAGGAGAAGAGAAATCATCACTTGTTGTTTTAAACCCATTCCAACATTAGTCATTTGATTTAATTTAAAGAAATGTAATTAAGTCGATCTTATGGGTTAATTAAGTTGAATCCTTAATTAGATGAATTAATTACCCTTAAATATGTCACATTAAAGTAATTAATGAAATAATTGTTAGCAAACATGATATGCATGGAAAATAAACTTGCAATAATCCTAGGAAATAAAAGGGGCCTAATGCAATTAGCTCATGATTAATATTTAATTAGATTAAGGGACTCAATTAATTGCCCTGATGGTTTCCCATGTATATAGACTAACCATAATTTCATTAACCTCCCTTAGGTTATTAAACACCTAAAGATCTACCCCGTGATTTAATTAATTAGGGTTTTATGTGATTATGGTTTTAATTTAATAATGTGATTTTATTAATTAGTTAAATCTTAAGTTATTTTATTTTAAAAAAGGGTGAAATGAACTTAGGGAAAGGGGTCCTAATCTTATTCCTTAGTTCACTTACTGTTGAATAATAATTAATAAACTTAATTAACCAAATTGTTATTATTCATGAAATGAATTAATCATTAATTAACTTAAAAGTGTAGTTAAAGTTTAATTGGTCAATTTTCCTAATAAAATTAGAAATAAATCCCAAGAAAATCATGGGAGGCATAGGTCATCCCATTAAATTAACCCACAAAATATGGGATTAATTGCTCAAGTTATTAAGGAGTAATTAAGTTGATTAATTTTATAATTAAACTTTAATTACAGTTCAAAATTAGTTAAGATCATTTTTAATTAATTCTCCTCAAAAAGACCTTTAAAAGGAGTATTTATTTGCATTTTTTTATTTCTCTATGATTTTTTATGATTTTTAGAAGTTTTAAATATTAAAAATGATTAATTAAGCCAATTTAAAGCATAATCTTATTCGCGCCACATGGCACGCTGATGCGGTGCGCTTTCCATGTGGCACTGTGGAATTGGCTAGTTAAAACTTATCCGACTCAGCGCCTATGTGGTGATGGCAATGCACTTTCTCGTCTATTATTTGATTTATGATCGGACAGCTACAACTAATCCCACATCTTAATAGGATTAAATCAGTTCAATTTAGTAGATCTAATCAGTTCAATCTGATCACGTGAAATGGATGGTGTGTGATCTAACGTCAGGAAAGTGAGGGAGAATGGAGTCCATCCACCATTGCTCACTTGATTAGAGCTTACCCAAGCTCGAATCAACACCAAAAGGATCCCTCACCTTCACGACATTGATCATAGGCAATCCAATGGTCAAGATCACACGAGATGCAAGTTTTCTTCAAAAAGCTCCAACCCATTTTTTCCTAAGGATCAGTTTTGGAAGCATACTTCACCAGAGCTCAAGACCGATGGCTCAAATGATTAAGGATGCTTCATCTAGTGGAGAGGAGGCCCTATTGAACACTAATTAGATAAATTCCTAAACATTCACTTGGAAGGATACGAACTGATGATTTGGAGCTCGACTTTGATTGAAGTGCCACCTCTAATGCTCCAAAAGTTTGGGAGATTATTCGATCTTGCTCAATAAGGACTAGGGAAGGTGCGTGCAAAGTTAATTTGAGTTTGATGGAGAAATGGAAAATTTAGGTCAAAAATGGGAGTGCCATATTTCAGGATGGATGGGAATGGTATTTTCTGATCGAGGAACAAGATCGAGAGCTCACAAAATGGCTATAGCGGCTCTTCTTGTGTAACTTGGGCTCTAAGGAATGATTTTTGTGTGTTTCTAAGTGGAAATTAGAGGGTGTATTCTCCCCTTCATCTTGATCGGACAGTGGGATTAGGTTTGTCTTCTAGTGGTCGTCCGACCATTTTAGGGAGTCGTGGGTCACCGGGAGGAGGTGAGTTGGCTCGGCTTGGTTAGTTGAAGTTATGGAGGTGGCTACCAAGGAGGAATCATGGGTGTCCTACGGGTTTTAAATGCTCCAATGGAGAGGGTGAGGTGATTTCACCTCCCATGGGTCATGGCTAACCACCCCAGGTTAGGTAGTCTGGGTGTGGACCATTGGGAGAGTACCAAGTGGCAAAGGAATGGAAATGACCACTTACATGAGTGATTTATATCATGTGATGCCCTTGACCCAATGGTAGAATGATCATTTGTCATGGGATTTGAATTGGGCATATTTGAAATGAGCCAAAAAGTGGGTTATCCCAAATTTCAAGTCAATTGGAGTTGATTTGATTAGGTTTTTCTCTATTTGACCCATTTTGGTCAAATTGGGTTAGGTTGGGTCAAGTTGACATATTGGTCAAATTAGATCAAACCAAGGGTTGGGTCAAGTTCATATGTTCATTTGGGATGTTTTGGTTCAATTGCTTTGGTTTAGTTTGGCTTAGATTTGATTTTGGCTCATTTGAATTCATTTAGGTCAAATGGGTTAAGTTGACCAATTTGACCAAATTGGCCAAATCGCTTTGGTGTTGGTTTGTTGACCAATTGAAGATGATTGTAGGCTTTGGTTTCAATTAATTTAGATTCAATTTTTATTCAGGCCAACTTGAACCTTTAGGTCAATTTGGGCTAAGTAGGTCAAACGGGTTTGACTGGGTCCAATCATGGCTTTGGTCAAGTTCAACAATCAATTTGGAATGAACTTGAGCCATTAGTTGTAATCAATTTGGTTTATGTCTTGATTTGACCCAATTTGGTCTTTCAGGTCAATTTGGGTCAACTTGGGTCAAGAGGGCCAATTGGGTTTGGTTTGACTCAATTGAAGGTCAAGTCTTATTCAAATATTGATTTTGATTTGGTATGAATCATTGGTTTCAAGGGATTTGGCTTAGGTTACAATTTGGCTAGTTTGGATTTATATGGGTTAATGGGTTGACTTGGCTTGACCCAATTTGTGACAATTGATCAACCTAAGGTGATCAACAATCTTGATTGGAGGTTTTGATGGGCTTAGTTCAATCCAATTTGAGTAGGATTAGAACTTGGCTCAAATAGGTCAAATTGGCCACTTTGGGTCAAGTGGACCAATTGGGTTTAGTTGGCCTGATTTTGGGTTGAGTTTTATTTAGTTAAGTTTATATATGGACTTGGGATTGATATATAAATTCAATTGCAATTAGCTTGGGTTCAAATGTGTTTTGGTTCATTTGAACATTTCAAGTCAAAAGGGTTAAGTCGGGCTTGACTTGGGTTGATTTGGGTTTGGCTTGTTGATTGTAGATTTCATTTATATTTGTGAATATGATTGAAGGTATGATAAATTCATGAGAAAATAAATTGAATTTGGGTTTTGGAATGAAAGAATTTAGCTAAGTTCATGGAGTTAAGTCATGTGGCTTAGGTTTGGATTTCAATTTGGTTTGATTTAGTTTTGATGATTTAAATGTATATTTCATTTAAATTTATGAAGATGATTAAAAATATGATTGATTTGTGAGAAAATCAATTGGGTTTGACTTGATTTGGATTAAGATTTGGCTAAGTCCATGGGATAGGTCATATGGCTTAGGAAGGGTTTTGATTTAATTTTATTTAGTTTGATTTAGTTTTGATCATTTAAATGTAGATTTGAATTAAATTTAGGTTGATGATTGAAGATATAAATTGATTATGAGAAAATCAATTGGTTTTGGATTGATTTGGATTAAGATTTGGCTAAGTCCATGCGATAGGTCATATGGCTTAGGAAGGGTTTCAAGTTTGGATTTGATCAAGGGCTTCAATCATTTGGTTTTGGAATTTGGGTGCAGATTTGGATTTGAATTTGATGTTTGTATTAAACATGAGGTTTTGTTTGAGAAGGTGAACATGGATTGGATTTGGGTTGTAGGGTTGGTAGATTATCCTAATCCCTAAGGCATAACCTAATCCTATGGTTAACCCTTCTAAGTCTTTAGGCTTAGGTTAAGTGTTTACCTAATTATTAAAAGTATCTTATGACTAGGGAAGTCTTTGTTTCTAGAAGATTCCTAAGTCTAAGATGGGAAGATTGAATCTGTACTCCAAAAGAGAGGTCAACAGGCCTTAGGCTCTATAGTGTTGCCCTTGGAGAGAGATGATTGGAAGACCGAAGCCAATTATCACATTATAGACTTGGATACATCTTTCAACACATTGCATGGGAGACCATGGATACATGAGAACAACATAGTTCCATCCTTTTTACATTAGTGTATGAAGTTTGTGAGAGGTGGGATAGTCTACTGTGTCAAAGGAGATCTCAAGCTATTTATAGTTTACAAGGTCGCCATATATGAGGAAGCGACTTACTACCTCCATAAAAATATACAAGTCTATTCTCGTGAACTTGGCCAAAGTTTAAAAATAAAAGAAAAAGAAAAAGAAAAAGAAAATAAATGAGAAAAAGAAAAAGAAAAGAAAAGCAAAAATGAAAAAGAAACTAAAAGGTAGCGAAAAAAAACTTGGAGGAGGAAGTGGAGCTTGACATTAGATTCCATCCACAGTTTGTTACTCCATTCGAACATATGGGTAGGATGACCTGAGCTCCACCAAGCAGAGGAAGAGGCCAGTTCAGAGGCAGTCTTAGTGGTGGAAAATCTCTTTATTGGCCATCGAATAGAAGATATGTCACAGCTACCAGGAGTACACCTGATATTTATATAGACTTAGAATCTAGTTCATAGGATGAGTCTTATATGGTTAGCACACTAGCCAGCTCTTCTCAGTAGTAGATTCCCTTGGAGGTGATACTTGAGCCAGATAGCGATGAAGATCGAGCTCTAAAATAAAGCATAAGTGTATCCAAGTATATATGTGAAATAGTTAGGCATCAGTTGGGAACCTCAGCTCTAACCCCACTTTCCTCTCAAAAATCTTAGGGTTTGGTAGTTAAGGAAGCCCCTAAGTCATCCACATGTGTGAAGACTCATTGGTTCTTTTTGGGAGCATTATCCTCAAGTCAAGAAGTTAATGTAGAACTTAATGATGATTCATATAAAGATTTAATAGAAATACCTTTTAATTGGTACTTTCCTTCTGTTCATAATTTAGCAAAGAAAGGGTTAATCCCACATACTTGGTCAAAGTGCAGGTTAGACTACTTCGGAAGGATATCGAAGAACAAATGCAAAAGCTCTCAATCAAGATTGGGACTAAGATTCTTGTATAGTGGGTCCAGTCGATGATGACGATTACTGCTTAGTCATCACCAATGCAAAAACACACGAGTAATCCAAATTGTTCATTAATTGAATCAAAATATAATAAGGATCAATTAAACTAATCATAAAAGCGCCTAAAAGTTTCAGACTATGAAAACAAGAGCGAATATTTTCCAAATTTGGCCTACAAAAAGTAAACTTTCCTACCAACATGAATTCAAATAGCTTAGCAAACTTTTCCACAATCAGATCAGAGCACATAATCACAAACATGCCTAAAAAGAAGTCGAAATAAGTTTCGTGGACTCACCTGAACAAGTGTCCTAACTTGTGAGGATGCCTTTGAATTATTTTGAGGCAGACGAAGCCAAGGTAGTTGATGCCCTAGTAGGATCCGTTGGATCAATCAGTTTCCCCCATGAAATAATTAGGGAAGACGCCAAGCCATGCATCACTCCAAGTAAAACATGAAAACAGCCAGCTGTCATGGATTTCGCAAGGAATCCAGTAAGAATCATGCCAAACATCCATCAAATAGTAGCCAGAAAGCCAAAAATGAGAGGGGAAAAGGGGAATCGCCAGAGCATGAGGTCAAGGGCTCAGATGGTGGGTAGGTTTGGCGATGTGTACAAAGGGTCGGGACATAATCAATGTGCTGATGACTCACGCTTACTATGAATTTAGGTTTAGGTTTAGGTTTATTAGGTTTTAGGGTTTAGGTTTATTTTTTAATTTATTTAGTTACTTTAGGTTTAGGTGTATGGTTTTTAGTTTAGGGTTTAGGGTTTAGGGTTAGGGTTTAGGGTTTATGGTTTAGGTGCATGATTTAGGGTTTTAGCGTTTATGCATTTAGGGTTTTAGGTTTAGGATTAGGGTTTAGGATTAGGGTTTAGAGTTTAGGGTTTATGATTTATGGTTTAGGGTTGTAGGTTTAAGGTTTAGAGTTTATGGTTAGTTTTTGGTTTTAGGGTTTTGGGTTTAGTGTTTAGGATTTAGGGTTTAGTTAGTTTTTTTAAATTAAGTAAACCAATAGGTTTAGGTTTATTTAGTTTACTTTAGGGTTTATGGTTTAGGCTTTAGGGTTTAGGGTTTAGGGTTTAGAAGTTTTACGGTTTATTCTTTTAGGGTTTAGGGTTTAGGGTTTAGAGAGTAGGGTTTAGGGTTTAGGGTTTTTTATGGTATATGGTTTAGGGTTTAGGGTATAAGGTTGTAGGTTTAGTGTTGTAGGTTTAGTGTTAATTTTAGGGTTTAGGTTTTTGGTATAGGGTTTATGTTTAAATTTAGGGTTTAGGGTTTTTTTAACATAAAATAAATTCATATTCAACATTTCTTCTTTTTGATTTTGTCAACCAAGTAACACACAAAGTTTTCTAAGACACAAGCGATGACATAGATCATGAATGAGAATGCATAGAGAAAATGAAAAACCCTAGAAAACTAGAACCATCTGTACTGTAAAGACATAATTTTATAAGTAACAGATTGGATCGACCGTTCTTCAGTTTCTCCAGTTCCCATCAGAACCACCCTGACCTCTCAAATAGTTGGATCCACCATCATATTCCCGATCTCTCCTTCTAGCACCACCATGACTATAACCTCCATCACTCCTCCCGCCTCCATCACTACCACTACTCAGACCACAACCTCCATATCCACCCGCACATCCAGCTCCCCCACCACCACTGTGATAACTACCGCCTTCGCCTCCACTACCAGATCTAGAATGAGCCTGGTTGACAGTGATGTTTCTGCCATCAAGGTTCTACCCATTCCTAGGGTTTAGGTTTAGTTTATATTTATTTGGTTTAGGTTTATTTTTTAGTTTATTTAGCTACTTTAGGTTTAGGTTTAGGATTTGGGGTTTAGGGTTCAAGGTTTAGGGTTTAGGGTTTAGGGTTTAAGTTTTTTAGGGTTTACGCTTTTAAGGTTTGAGGTTTAGGGCTAGGGTTTAGCATTTAGGATTTAGGGTTTATGGTTTAGGGCTTTTTAGGTTTTAGATTTTAGGGTTTATGGTTTAGGGTTTAGGGTTGTAAGTTTACTATTATAGGTTTAGGGTTTAGTGTTTAGGGTTTATGGTTTAAGGTTTAGGATTTAGGGTTTAGGTTTTTTTTTAAATTAAGTAAACCGGTATGTTTAGGTTTATTTAGATTACTTTAAGATTTAGGGTTTAGGGTTTTAAGGTTTATGCTTTTTGGGTTTAGGGTTTAGGGTTTCTCAGGGTTTATGGTTTAAGGTTTAGGGCTCAGTGTTTAGGGTTTCTTAGGGTTTAGGCTTTAAGGGTTAGGATTTAGGGTTTGTTGTAGGTTTAGTGTTGTAGGTTTATAGTTTAGCATTTAGGGTTTAGGGTTTATGGTTTATTATTATAGGTTTAGTGTTGTAGGTTTAGAGTTTATGATTAGTTTTAGGGTTTAGTGTTAGAGATTTTTTTATTTTTTTTTATTTTTAGGGTTTAGGGTTTAGGGTTTAGGTTTTAGGTTTAGGGTTCAAGTTTTAGTTTAGAGTTTAGGATTTATGGTTTTTAGTTTTTTTAATTAAGAACAAATTAAGATTTAATATTTCTTCTATTCGATTACATCAACCAAGTAACACACTAAGTTTTCTAAGACACGAGCGATGACATAGATAAAAAATGAGCATGCATAGATCAAATAAAAAATCTTAGATAACTAGAATCATCTCTACTGTAAAATCATATTTTCATAAGCAGTGGATCGGAATAGCCATTCTTCAATTTCTCCAGTTTCCATCAAAACCACCCCGACCTCTCGAGTAGCAGGATCCACCATCATATCCTTGATCTCTCCCTCCGCCACCACCACACCAGTAACCTATGTCACTCTTCCTGCCTCTATAACCACCACTACTTTGACCATGACGTCCATATCTTCTAGCACCTCTTGATCCCCCACCAGCACTGCGATAACTGCTGCCTCCGCCTTCATCTCCACCACTAGATGTAGACTGACCTTGGTTGATGGTGATGTTCCTACTGTCAAGGTTCTACACATTCTTAGGGTTTAGGTTTATTTTTTTACTTTATTTAGTTACTTTAGGCTTAGGTTTAGGGTTTGGCATTTAGGGTTTAGGGTTTAGTGTTAGAATTTAGGGTTTAGGGTTTAGGCTTTAGGATTTTGGGTTTTGGGTTTAGGGTTTAGGGTTTAGTGTTTAGGGTTTTTGGGTTTATGCTTTTAAGGTTTAGGGTTTAGGGGTTAGGGTTTAGGGTTTAGGGTTTAGGGCTTATGGTTTTCTAGGGTTTAGGGTTTAGGGCTTAGGGTTTATGGTTTTTTTTCTGGGAAATCCCATATAGGTGGGATTTTATTGCCACAAAAAGAGGGTTACAAGGTCCCTAACATGGGATAAACTCCACAATCTTCAAAGCTCTGATACTAGAGTAAATCCCCTATCTAAGTACAACGAAACACAAAATAAAAGAGCAAAGGAAAGCAAACGATACAAATTGATTAACATAGATAAGCCAATGAATAGATCTGGGCCAAAGCTCTTCAGGATGAGAGAATGCATGACACTAGGGAGAAAACCTGCAAGAGAACAAGAGAAATGCACCTGAAAGAGAAAAAGAGAAGTGCATCTGCAAAAATGAAGAAAGATAGAAATTTGAATAGTTAAAGTAGTACAAAGAAAGTGAAAAGTGAGAGCCACATAAACTGAGGAAAATTATAGAGAAGTGTGTGAAAGAAGGCTCAGGCTCAGTCAAACCAAATTGGGGCAGATGCAAATATGAGCATCCAAACTTCAGCGAAAGGGTTACATCACAAGAGCTACTACCAAACCAAGAAGGAGTGAAATCATCACAGCCATCATAGCCTACAAACCTGTGAGAAGAAAGCAGGCATTTATTGAAAGTCTTATGGGCCTTAGTACCTACAAACCTAAACAAAGCCATATATAAAATAGAAAGGAGATAGCAAGAGCGAGGATAAGGGGTCCCATGCAGAAACTTATCATCAATATAGTCACCATAGCATGAGAATCCCTATACATATGAGAATGAGCCATCTTTGCCAGAATCCCTTTTAAAACCATAGCCAAGAGATAATTAGGCCAGCATAAAAACCCACAATAAGAGAACAACAGAAAAAAGCAACCTGTTGAAATCCTGCTAAGCAAATCAATGAGCCAAACATATGAGACATATATGAAACTTTCAGGCCTGGAGTACAACCCAGGAGTATAGTCCAGAAAAGAAACCCAATCATAATAAACAATGCTGATATTAATAACCCCCTTATTAATAACCATTGCAGAAGTTAACAAAAAGCAAATGTAAAGCAAGGCAGCAGAACCCATACCCAAATACAACAAGTGATGCATAAGTCTAATAGGACCAAGTTTAGAATGCAGAAACATATTAGTTGTACCAGTAACCACAGAAAATAGGCTGCATCCCACCGTAAATAGCACCAAATAAAGATAGTCAGAAAGAAAACCCCAGTAACAGCATGTTGGGCATAAAACTCAATAATCTAAATTAGCAAACAACCAAGATAGTAAGACAGCAAAAGACATCAGATGTCCATAGAACCACCCATTTAGAATAGACAATGCATAAGATAATAACCAAGTAGATAGAAGCATAATCACAGGGATCTGCACAAGTCTAAGCGAACAGATGGAAAAATAATAGCGATTAAGTAGTCCAGATATCGGTGATAAGCGGCGGCAACATAAGCGACAAAGACAATCAGTAAGCCAACCCCATAAGCAACTTGCTGGACATAGGACCCTAAAGTCCCATAGTCAACAAATAAAACAACAAAACAATTATTGCACCCACCATAAGATAATCCAATATAAAATAGAGAAACAGCATAGACACTTAGGGGGTTCAAAGGAGAGCCAACATTAGAATCCTGAAAAACCAAGATAATAGATAACCAAGACAAGAAACGACCAAGACAACAAATAATAGCTAGCTGACCATAAAGCCACCCCATTAGAATAGACGGTGCATTAGTAGTAATCACAGGGCAACAAATAAAATAGCAAAGCCATTATTGCACCCACCATAAGATAAACTAAATAAAACAGTGATACAACATAGGCATAAAAGGGGTTTAAAGGAGAGCCAACAATGGAATCCTTCAAGACAAAGAAAAGCAGACCAGCAGTTAAGCCAACAACATTAGTTAAAGCAAACTGGAAAGAAGACAAAAAAAGTCTAATCCTGGAAGGAGAAAATAATAATAATAATAAGGGTATAACAGTGTCTCTCCATACAGGTTGGAGAGATGAGATTAGCAAGAACAATAAAAAAAACCAAGATAGCAAATAACCAAGACAACAAATAGCTAAGATAGCAAATAACAGCAAGCTGACCATAGAACCACCCAATCGTAAATGCATTGCATAAGATAACAGGATGCGCAAGTCTAAAACCAAGATGGAATAAATAGCAGCAGATTAAGTAGTCCACAAATATCAGATGATAAGCAGCAACCTAGTCACAAACAACAAAGATAATTAGAGAAATAACCCCAGAATCAGTCTGCTGGACTAAAGACCCGATAATCCAATAACCAACAATTAAAATAGCAAAACAATTGTTGCACCCACCATAAGATAAAACAGTAAGGAACATGGAGACAACATAGACTCGAAAGGGGTTCGAGAAAAAAACCATCATTGAAATCCTTCAAGATAAAGAAAAATAGACCAGCAGGTAAGCCAACATCACCAGTAAAAATAGGCTGAAATGAAATCAAGAATAAAATCCCATCCTACAAGGAAATAGTAATAATAGTAAGGTTATTGCAGTTGCTCTCCATACAGGTAATGGAGATGAGGTTAGATAGCATAGAAGGGGGCACAGCCCTATTAAATAGAGAAAAGACAGATAAATTCGAGCCTGCCATGAAGCTGTACAAAAATATAGCAATTACATAATGAGACAGCAAAGTCATGAGGCCATGAACAAAATTCTAGATTGAGGAAATGAGAAAAAACACAGCCTTAATCATATAATGAAAAATTACAATAGGACCCATAAATAGAATATTGATAGCAAGAAGTCTATCCCTGTAAAGTAGATAGAAAAGCATAAGATAATCTATCTCCCTCCAGCAGACAGGAGAAACTGAAAACAACAGTAGCAGTAAAATCCTAAATAAGGTTAGGGTAAGTGATCCAACAACATATGCCATAGAGATTAGCAACCTAACGAGCGGGTATTGAGGTTAGAAAAATTGAGAGAAACATCAAAACTAAATAGAAGTTGATCATGTAGTTAAATAGGTAATGTAACAGCCCAAACCAATAGAATGGATTAATTTCTGAGGTAAGGGAGTCCAGTGTTGTCCAAATTAACAAAACCACACAAATGTTTAGGAAGTGTAAGTTGATCAAAGAATTTTATGTCATCCAATCTAGCACCCAGATTAGCAAGGTAATCAACACATGCATTACCTTCATGTCATACATGAGTGATTTTAAAATAGAGTTGAGAGAGGAGAGGTCTAGTCTATTTTAGAAGGTAGTACAATTCTGTATTGCCCATTTTGGTGGAAGTCAAGATCAATGAAGCATCCATCCAAATATTGAGCCAACCTTTTTGAAGGCAAATCTCAATAGCTTTGTAAAGCGCCATTAGCTCGGGAAGCAAAGTATTAAGGGGTAAGAAAAAGCACATAAGACTTTACCATTAAGATTTCTGAAAATGCCACAACAGCCAGAAGCATTTTGAGAAACAGAGCCATCAGTGTTAATTTTAATAGTAATAGCATGAGATTTTTCCCAATAAATAATCTTGTCATCCTTACCGTTGGGTGGATCCATCAAGTTAAAACCCAATTTATTAGTCACAAATTTACAACCTTTAAATTGATTGTAGTTAATTAAATTGGCATTAAACAAGTCACGAATTTTATTTTTAATTCTAGCAATTATCCTCATATGGTTCATATGAGTCCCACGATGTTTTGCATCATTTCTGTCCATCCATATGAACCAAATAAGAGTGATAACAATTATGACTTTAATGTCGCCTTTAATACTATTTTCAAAATAAACTTCAAGAAGTTGGTATAAAGTTAAGGAGCCATTGAATTTGTCAATGTTAAAGAGATCATCATACCAAATCTAAAGTTTGGAAGCAGTAGCTCCATTAACAAAAGCATGATCCACATCCTCAATGTGAAAGAAACAGTAGCATTTTAAAGGTAAGTAAAAACTTTTACCCCACATCAAGGAGTCAACAGGGATGAAGTTTTTCAGGATACGCCAAGTTAGAATAGAATAAGAAATAGGAATAGTATTATTCTAAATTTTGAGAAACACATTGGAAAAGTCATGAGCTTCTTTAATATGAATCTAAACATTTTTGAGGTTGAAGTAACCATTTTAAGAAAGCTTAAAAGGATCTGATCATGATTGCTAGGAGTGAAAGGAATAGTAGTAAGCTTATTTAAAAGAGAGAAAGGAATAAAATCAGTAAGCTTACTATTGTTCCACATATTATTCTGCAAGAAAGAGTTCACTTTAATAGCAGCAGTGGAATGGGTAGAAAGTAAGTCATCAATGGACCCACCTCCAGTCCAATTATCTTGCCAAAAGAAAGAGATACTAGAGTTAATCCCCCAAGATATTAATGATTCGGCTTCCCATTTGATGGAACAAAGTCTTTTCCAAACAGGAGAGTCTCCCGCTCTATAGGGCAAAATGAGAGGGTGTTTACCCTGGCAGTATTTGGTAGTCATGAAATTAGCCCAAAGACCACCTTCAACAAGAGTTCCATAGCTTTTATACCAAGAGGTCTAATGCATTCTTTTAGAAGAATTATTAGAACCCCAGAAGAATTTGTTAAGGAGGCACTCAATTACATAATGGTAGAATTGGTTCACAATGGTTTGAATGAGTTATAGAGGCATGGAGTTAAGGGTGCTCTTAATCAAAGTGAGCTCTTGCCAAAGAGAGTAAATGAAATTATTTTATTATAGAATTTTTTGGATTAGCTCGTCAAAGAGATGTGATCTTTTAGACCTTTAAAAGCAGCACCAAGATATTTAATAGGAAGTCATTGTTGCTGAAAGTTAGTAATTCTCAAGATTTGGTTGATCCTATTACTATGGATTTTAGAAGAAGGAATGAAACAACTTTTACCTTTGTTAAGAAAAAGACCACTTTCGTTACCAAATTTATTTAAAAGATTCTTAATAGTTTTAATGTGATGAATAGAAGCATTGCAAAAGATTATGAAGTCATCAGCAAAACTAAGATGAGAGATAGGAAGACCACCTTGAGTTCTAAAAAATATGCTAGGATTATTGTTGAAAAGATCATTAAGGCTCCTCTAAAGATATTCAATAATAATAATAAAAAGAGAGGGTGATAAGGGATCTCCTTGTCTCAAACCATGCATCGAAGGGAAAAAACCAAGGGAATCACCATTCATGATAACGGAGAACCAAACATTGGTGATATAATTTTTAATGAGGCAGATAAAATAGTCAGAAAAACCAAACAAATGAAGAATTTGGAAGAGGAAATTCCAAGAGAGGTAGTCAAAAGCTTTAGAGATGTCCAATTTGAAAAGGATGTTACCACCTCTGGTAGAAGCATCAATGTCATGAATCAGCTCTTAGGCAAGAAGAAGGTTGTCAGATATAACTCTACCTTTAACGAAGCCAGTTTGGTTGGGTGAAATAATTTTAGGCAACAGTGGACTAATTCTAATGGCAATTAATTTAGCAATGAGTTTATGAAAGAAGGTGCAAAGGCTGATAGGTCTGAAATTGCCCCAAGATTTAGGATTATTAATTTTGGGAATGAGAATAATGGAAGTGCTAGAAAAGTATCTAGGTAAAGGAATGCCATCAAAAAAATCAACGACAGCATCAGCAAGGTCAGACTTAATAATAGGCCAACAATGCTGAAAAAAATTGAGTCGTGTAGCCTTCAGGGCCAGCAACAGAATCAGAGTTCATGCTATTCAGAATATTACCAATCTCAACATTCATAGGATGCAAACCTAGCAAGTGGTTGTCATCATTAGTAATCATTGAGGGAATCAGGTGTGAGTTGGAAAGAGCTTCTAAGGAAGGGTTGTTGTTTAATAAATTTTTAAAATAATGTATGACAGAATCTTTAATATCATTATTATCAGTGATCCAGCTGCCGTTATCAATTTTAATTTTGTTATTAGAGTTTAAGGAATTCTTTTTTTAAAAAAAGATCATGGAAGTATCTGGTATTTCTGTCACCATCAGCAATATGTTTGGTAGCATCCTTTTGCCGCCAGTAGGTTTCTTCCATATTCTGATAATTAACCAAGTTATCTTTAGCTACATTCAACTCCTCAAGTTTAGTAGAGTCAGTCAAAATAACATCTTCAAGAGAACAAACTAATTATTCCATATTTTTGAGATTGGCAAAAAGATTTTTAAAATGATGCTTGTTCCACCAATTTAGGTTTTGTTTAAGCCTCTTAAACTTAAGCCAGAGGCGAATCATTCCCTTAATAGAAATATCTGGATGAAGAGGGGCCATCCAGTTAATGGATATAACATTTATGAAATCAATGTGTTGGATCCACATATTTTGGAATCTAAAAGAAGTGGGGGAGGATAATCTACTGGAGGGATTTTGGATAGAAATCAAAAGTGGAGCATGATCAGACAAAGTTCTGCTCAATTGTTCAATAGAAGTAATGGTCCATTGATTGATCCAAAGAGAATTAAAGAGAGTCCTATCAAGCCACTGCCAGAGTCTAGAGTTATTCCACGTGGTGAGCGTAACTAATATCAATCAATCAATCATATTAGAAAATTCTTCCATGGAATGAATGTTAGGAGAGCAACCTCCACTTCTTTATGAGGAAGAGAAAATAGTGTTGAAATCACCCCCAACCAACCAGGGTTTGTTGACCGAGGAGGCAAAGGTTCTTAAGTTATCCCAAAGAATGTTCCTACCAGCTCTATTATAAGAAGCATAAATAAAGGAACTAAGAACAAAAAATCACCCAATGAAATGTGGACATTAACCAATTGTTGAAGACCATCAAGGATAGAGATGTTGACTAAATTATTCCAAAAACACCAAATTTTATTGCTAATATTATAAAAGAGATTTTGAAAGCCAAGCATTCTAGCAAAATGGTTGATCTTAGAAGAGTGTATGAATGGTTCAATAACAATAAGTAAGGCTATGTTATGAGTACGACAAAGACTTCTAATACGGTTGTGGACAATGAGAGTCCCAATACCCCTAACATTCCAAATAAGTAAATTGATCATAATAAAAAAGGAAAGGAAAAGAGATAACTAAAGAAATAAAAAGCTAGAAGAAAATAAAAGAATAGGTAGTTATTTAAGGGAAGTTAGAGAAGATCTAGTAGTTCTAGTGAAGCTATTAGTGAACATTCTAACTTTAAGGGATTTTTTTTAAAATAGTTTGAAAAGGACTATCTTTGTCCAAAGTATCCCCATCTGATAGAGAGTGATTTGTGATATTTAGAATAGGACCTGTATCGGTCAAAGCATTCTGGTAATTTTTCCCTTCTTGATTAAGAATTAAGCGAGAAAGAGGCAGCATCACTCTAAAGGGTAGTAGAAAGAGAGGTTGTGATGCTATTAATAGCACAGATTTCATGATCATTTTTAGAATTACTTTTCAAATTTTGCTCCATCCTCAAAGGATCAACAGTTTTCAGATTTTTCTCTTTCATCAAAGGATCAATTTCAAAATTTGTCTCCTCGGGTTCACTAGCCATAAGGGGTAGGTTAGAATGAGTGAAGGTATTGTCTTGAGGAGCCAAATTATTATAATTAGAAGCAATGTTAAGTAAGTTATCATTAGCCTCCTCACGAACCTCAGAAGAATTATTTGTAACATGCTCAGATTGCTCTACAATAGGCAAATCAGTGGATAAAAGAGAAGTAGGGGTAGGGGGATGATTTCCATTTTGAGTGACTTTAGGCACATAAAAAAATTTATTGATTTTTAATTTGATAGAGTAGGATTAGGATCCTGCAATTTATTCTTTTTAAGATGAGGATGCAACACAAAATATTCAAATTGATCATGTCCATGTATCTTACAATGTGTGCAAAAAATAGGGAAATTCTCAAATTCCACTTTTTGATTATAACCAAATTTTTCAGAATCGATCAGAACTTCTTTAGGATGCTTTTTAGTAATATCAATCTCAACCAAAATATGAAGCAGAAGGTCATGATCTCATAGCGATGATCAATTTGAAGGGGCCGACCAAAGAGAAACCTCAAAGAGAACTTGATGTGTAACATCATATTGGGAAGAGCTAGCCATATAGGAACAATTGGGATTCCTCTTTTATATCAAAAAGGAGACCATTTCGAGTCACATTTGACAATTAAACACAAAGAAAGAGCGACGGGCAAAGACTCTTGAGTAATCTAAGTCATTAGAGAGCTGAATTAAAATATGACTAAGATCAATCAATCTGATAGTGAAAATTCCTGAAAGTTTATGTCTATGAAAAAATGATCGGATGTTATTGAGAGTTGACCGGCGTAAGGAAAACACACCCACTAAAGAGAATTCAAAAGGCTTCTCCAACTTTTCCACGTCTAGATCCGAGCACGTAATAGCAGGCATCCCATGAAATGAGGTCGAGATCAAATTTATCAAAGCATTAGGAGAAAGATTCTTACCAGATAATGCATCCTTAAAGGACTTAACTTTAGGCAGAGTAGCGGATGATTTCGGATCCGTAATTCCATGAAAAGTTGATGCCCTAGTCGAAGCCTCCAAGTTTGAAAAGCTTGGCTGCACGAAAAGTGGCTCCTCTGCCATTGAAAGAGCAAAGGGAAACTCACATTAGCAGCCAGTCAGAGATAAATAGTGAAATTATGATCAGAATGATCGAGAAATTGGCCAAAATGAAAATGAAAGGAAATATCGCCTAGAAGCGTCCTTGTCGAGAGGAGAGATTGGAGGTTTCAAGATTGTGGGTTGTGGTTTGGGGCTTAGGGTTTATGGTTGTAGGTTTAGTGTTGTAGGTTTAGGGTTTAGGGTTTAGTGTTAGTTTTGGGGTTTAGGGTTTAGGGTTTAGGGTTTAGGATTTAGGGTTTAGGGTATTTTTTTATAAAATTAAGTAAACCGATAGGTTTAATTTTATTTAGTTTACTTAGTTTATTTTTTTATTTATTTTAGTTTAATTTAGTTTTTATTTTTATTTATATTTATTTATTTAATTTAGTTTAGTTATTTTAGTTTATTTTTTAGGTTTAGGTTTATGTCTATTTTTGAGTTGAGTTTTATTTTTTATTTTATTTTTTAGGTTTAGGTTTTTAGGTTCTTAGGGTTTAAGTTTAGGTTTTAGGGTTTAGGGTTATAGGGTTTAGGGTTTAGCGTTAAGGTTTAGGATTTAGGGTTCAGGGTTTAGTGTTTAGGCTTTATGGTTTAAGGTTTTTAGGGTTTAGGGATTAGGGTTTAGGGTTTTGGGTTTTGGGTTTGGGGTTTAGGGCTTTAGGGTTTAGGGTTGTAGGTTTAGTGTTTTGGTTTAGGATTAGGGCTAGGGTTTTTATTTTTTATTTTTTATTTTTTATGTTTTCTTTTTATTTTTAGGTCTTAGGGTTTAAGGTTTCGGGATGAGGGTTTACGATTTAGGTTTTAGGTTTAGGGTTCAGGTTTTAGTTTAGGTTTATTTTTAAATTAAGAAAACTAGTAGGTTTAGGTATTTTTAGTTTATTTGGTTTATTTTTTATTTATTATAGTTTATTTTATATTTTATATTTATTTAGGTTTATTTTTTATTTTTATTTAGTTTATTTTAGGTTTATTTATTTTAGTTTAGGTTTTTTTATTTAGTTTATTTTTTAGGTTTAGGTTTAGGTTTATGTTTATTTCTTAGTTTGGTTTTATTTTTATTTTATCTTTTAGGTTTAAGTTTTATTTTTTATTTTTAGATTTAGGTTTAGGTTTTTATTTTATTTTTTTTTAGATTTAGATTTAGGTTTTCATTTTAGTTTTATTTTTAGATTTTATTTTTTAGTTTAGGTTTAGGTTTATTTTTAGTTTATTTTATTTTATTTAGTTTAAGGTTTAGGTTTAGTTTAGTTTAGTTTAGGTTTAGGTTTAAGTTTTTATTTATTTATTTTAGTTTATTCTTGTTTAGGTTTAGTTTTTTTTTTTAGTTTAAGGTTTAGCTTTTATTTTTTATTTATATTTAGGTTTATTTTTTAGGTTTAGGTTTTTATTTAGTTTTTAGTTTATTTTACTTTAATATTATTTTATTTTTATTTTTTGTTTAGTTTAGGTTTTATTTAGGTTTTTTATATTTAGGTTAATTTTATTTTTTTAGTTTAGTTTTGGTTTTTATTTATTATATTTTAGTTTAGTTTTTATTTCTTATTTTGATTTATTTTTAGGTTTTGGTTTAGGTTTGGGTTTAGGTTTTATTTTTGATTTTTATTTTATTTTATTTTGTTATTTTTTATTTAGGTTTATGTTTTTTTATTTATTTTATTTTTAGGTTTTATTTAGTTTAGGTTTTGGTTTTTAGGTTTTTATGGTTTAGGGTTTAGGGTTTATGGTTTAGGGTTTAGGGGTTTAAGGTCATAGGTTTTGGGGTTTAGGGTTTAAGGTTTAGTTTTTTTCAATTTTTTTATTTTTACTTTTATTTTTAGGGTTTAGGATTTTAGGGTTTAGTGTTTCGGGTTTAGGTTTTAGGTTTAGGGTACAAGTTTTAGTTTAAGGTTTTTGGTTTTTTTTAACAGAGAACAAATTCAAATACAACATTTCTTCTTTTGGATTTCATCAACCAAGTAACACACAATATTTTCTAAGACACAAGTGATGACATGGATAAAAAATGAGCACACATAAAAGAAAATTAACAACCCAAGATAACTAAAACCATCTCTAATGTAAAGATATAGTTCCATATGCAGCAGATCGGATCAGCCGTTCTTTAATTTCTCCAGTTCCCATCAGAACCACCCTAGCCTCTCGAGTAGTGAGATCCACCATCATATCCAGATCTCTCTCTCTCTGTCACCACCATGGCTGTAACCT
This sequence comes from Cymbidium sinense, assembly GCA_021442155.1. Classification (NCBI taxonomy): domain Eukaryota; kingdom Viridiplantae; phylum Streptophyta; class Magnoliopsida; order Asparagales; family Orchidaceae; genus Cymbidium; species Cymbidium sinense. Next base: position 42,404,120 of record CM038222.1, on the reverse strand, counting down.
CCGTCACTCCTCTCGCCACCATAACCACAACTACTCTGACCACCACCTCAATATCCACCAATACCTCTAGATTCCCCACCACCCATAACCACCACCTCCACCTTCGCCTTTGCCACTAGATCTAAGCTGAGCCTAGTTAACGGTGATGTTCATACCATCAAGGTTCTGCCCATTCATAGGGTTTAGGTTTATTTTTAATTTATCTAGTTAATATAGATTTAGGTTTAAGGATGGGGGTTTAGGGTTTAGGGTTTAGGGGTATGGTTTAGGGTTTTAGGGTTTTAGGGTTTATGGTTTTAGGATTTAGGTATAGGATTTAGCTTTTAGGGTTTAGGATTTTTTTTGGGTGTAGGGTTTACGGTTGTAGGTTTAGGGTTTATGGTTAGTTTCAAGGTTTAGGGTTTGGGTTTATTTATTTATTTATTTTATTTTTAAAAAATTAAGTAAACTCGTAGGTTTGAGTTTTTTTTGTTTATTTTTTATTTATTTTAGTTTATTTTATTTTATTTATTTTTATTTAAGTTTATTTTTATTTTATTTAGTATAGATTATTTATTTTAGGTTTATTTATTTTAGTTTAGGTTTTTTATTATTGTTAAAGTTTTAGGATTAGGTTTAGCTTTAAGTTTACTTTTTAGTTTAGTTTTATTTTTATTTAGTTTTTTAGGTTTAAGTTTTTTTTTTAGGTTTAGGTTTTTATTTTATGTTTTTAGGTTTAGGTTTTAGGTTTTTATTTTAGGTTTATTTTTAAGTTTTATTTTTTAGTTTAAGTATTATTTTTAGTTTATTTTGTTTTATTTAGTTTAGGTTTAGGTTTAGGTTTAGTTTATTTTAGGTTTATGTTTTGGTTTTATTTTTTTATAAAGTTTACAGTTTTCATTTTATTTTTTATTTATTTTTAGGCTTTATTTTTTGGCTTAATTTTTAGGTTTAGGTTTTTCTTTAGTTTTTATTTTATTTTATTTTAGGTTTTTTTTAGTTTAGGTTTAGTTTTTATTTTATTTAGGTTTCTTTTTTAGTTTAGTTTAGGTTTTTATTTATTTTATCTTAGTTTATTTTTTATTTTTTATTTTTTATTTCATTTTCTTTTTAGGTCTAGGTTTAGGTTTTAGTTTATGTTTTTATTTTATTTTATTTATATATTTTATTTTAGTTTAGGTTTATTTATTTATTTTATTTTTATGTTTTTATTTTGTTTAGGTTTAGGATTTTAGGATTTTAGGTTTTTAGCTTTTTAGGTTTTATAGTTTAAGGATTAGGGTTTAGGGTTTATGGTTTAGGTTTTAGGGTTTAAGGTTTAGGGTTTAGGGTTCAGTGTTTTAGGGTTTAGGGTTTATGTTTAGGGTTTAGGGTTTAGGGTTTAGGGTTTAGGGTTTAGGGTTTAGGGTTAAGGGGTTTGTTTTTTTTAAATTAAGAAAATCAATAGGTTTAGTTTTATTTAGTTTATTTTTAATTTATTTAGTTTAGGTTTATTTAGTTTATTTTAAATTTTAATTTTTATTTAGGTTTATTTTCTTTTTATTTAGTTTTGATTATTTATTTTAGTTTAGGTTTTTTATTTTAGTTTATTTTTTTGGTTTAGGTTTTGGTTTATGTTTATTTTTTACTTTAGTTTTATTTTTATTTTATTTTTTATGTTTAGGTTTTATTTTTTATTTTTATTTTTAGGTTTAGGTTTTTATTTTAACTTTTTAGCTTTAGGTTTTAGGTTTTTATTTTAGGTTTATTTTTAGGTTTTATTTTTTTGTTTAGGTCTAGGTTTATTTTAAGTTTATTTTAATTTAATTAGTTTAGGGTTTTGGTTTAATTTATTTTAGGTTAAGGATTAGGTTTTATTTATTTTTGTTTAGGTTTAGGTTTATTTTAGGTTTAGGTTTTTATTTAGTTTTTATTTTATTTTATTTTATTTTAGGTTTATTTATTTTTATTTTATTTATGTTTTTTATTTTTAGGTTTAATATTTTCTTTAGTTTAGTTTAGAATTTATTTATTTTATTTTAGTTTAATTGCTATTTTTTATATTATTTTATTTTTAGGTTTGGTTTAGGCCTAGGTTTAGATTTTAGTTTATGTTTTTATTTTTTTTTTATTTTATTATTTTATTTTGGTTTAGGTTTTTTAATTTACTTTATTTTTAGGTTTTATTTAGTTTAGGTTAAGGTTTTTATGATTTTAGGGTTTAGGGTTTAGGATTTAGGGTTTATGGTTTGGGGTATAAGGTTTAGGGTTTAGGGTTGTTGGCTTTAGGGTTTAGGGTTTATGGTTTAGGGTCTAGGGTTTAGGGTTTAGGGTTTTAGGGTTTAGGTTTAGGGTTTAGGGTTTAAGGTTTAGAGTTTAGGGTTTAGGGTTTTAGGGTTAGGGTTTAGGTTTAGTTTTAAGGTTTAGGGTTTTATTTTATTTTATTATATTATTTTATTTTATTTGGGGTTAATCTTTTATTTATTTGGTTTTTTAGGTTTTATTTAGTTTAGGTTTAGGTTTTTAGGATTTTAATGTTTAGGGTTTAGGGTTAGGATTTGGGGTGTAGTGTTTAGGGTTTAGGGTTTAAGGTTTTGGGTTTAGGGTTTAGGGTTTAGGGTTTAGGGTTTAGGTTTGATTAGGTTTAGGGTTTAGGGTTTAGGGTTTAGGGTTTAGGGTTTTAGGGTTTAGGGTTTAAGGATTTGGGTTATAGGTTTAGGGTTTAGGGTTTAGGATTTAGGGTTAGGGTTTTTTTGTTATTTTTTATTTTTTATTTTTTTATTTTTAGTTTTTTTTTTAGAATTAAGTAACGTGTTCTTTTAGGTTTATTTAGTTTATTTTTTGTTTATTTTAGATTATCTTATTTTTTATTTTTCTTTAGGTTTATTTTTCTTCTTATTCTTATTTAGATTTTTATTTAGTTTTTATTTTATTTTATTTTAAGTTTATTTTATTTTTATTTTAGGTTTAATTTTTATTTTATTTTGGTTTTTTATTTTTTAGTTTAGCTTAGGTTTTTATTTATTTTATTTTAGTTTAGTTTATTTTATTTTTATTTTATTTTATTTTATTTTATTTTGTTTTTAGGTTTAAGTTTAGGTTTAGGTTTAGGTTTTAGTTTATATTTTTATTTTTTTTTTATTTTGATTTAGGTTTATTTGTTTATTTTTTTCTTTGGTTTTATTTAGGTTATGTTTTGGTTTTTATTTTTTCAGGGTTAATTTAGAGTTTTTTTTTCGGAAAATTTTTATTGCCATAAAGAAAAAGTACAAAGTGTTTAGAGGGGTAAATCTCTAAGCTAATGCTCAAAGAGCTACAATAAATCCTAAAGAGATAAACCCCCTAACTATTATAATAATGAAGGGAGGAAAGCAAAAGAAAAACCAAAAAATCAATAGCAGAAAGTCCATGTGAGCAGCAAACTTCATTTGGTCCTTCTGATACCAGCAAGATCCACCTGTAAGACTATCCCTACCTATAAAAGAAATATGCAACATACTTTTGAAAGGATGAGTACAATTAAGCAAACATAAAATGTATGAGCAAATAGAAGGAGTGGCTAGTTAAAAACATCTCAAGGAGCAACACTATATGTAAGCAGCTAAACTTCAGGAGAAGGGTTACAATTACATATAGCACTACCAGCCAAGAAAAGAAAGAGTGGGAAACATCAAAGCCATCAAATCTAGAATACCTCATGTAGTTTATCATCAAAAGTCCTTCATTCAGCAAGGCTACAAAATCCTCCAAATAGCAAACATAATAGCCAACCACCAAGCAACTAGAATAACCAAACCTAATAAGGCAGATAATCAACCAACCATCAGAGATAGCAGTAATGCAGTAGGAACACCACTAAAGCCACCACCAAAAAGAAATAATAAAATCCAAAGAGCAAACATCATAAACACAAAGAGACAAATAAAGTAAAAAGAAAACACAAGTGCTCATATCCTCCACCAACTAAGCAAAAAAATGAGCTAGTAAAAACACTACACTACAAGGTTTCAACTATAGCCAAGAGAGAAAAAACAAAGTAGGAGGAAACTAGAAACATAGGTCATAGAAAGAACACCAGAATGTTCCCAAAATAGTCACCAAAGGAGTAGGAAAAATCATCCGAAATAGCCACCTCTCCAACCAACCTAGCCAGCCAATACAACCAACCAAACCAGCCAGCCAAATATATCCTCCTAGCCAACCACCACAGTAGCATAAAACCCGAGTTAGTATAAAGACCAATAGCAGTCTTCAATCAAAAATCACCTAAGACAGTTAGGGAAAGGGTAGAAGCATATAACAGCCACCAAACCCTACTAAGGAAAAAAGAAATTCCAATCGTAAGTAGAGAAAAAGATAAAAGGTACAAAGCCTAAGACATACAAGCAAACCAATAGGAACAACAATAATAAGGGCACCCAACCAAGGCAGTAACACCCAAAGCCAACTAACAGCCATAAAATAGCCTTCAACCAGCCAATCCATGACAATACCCAAACCCAAAGGTATTGGAGCCAAAAGAGGAAGGCCAATGCAGTAAGAGGTTAAAACCATAACCATTAGAAATAAAATAAAATTAGTAAAAATAACCACCAAGCCCCAGCAAACAAAACATAGAAAATAATAGCCAAAACATCTAGCAATACAACTAACCCAACTAGCTAAAATTGCCAGCCAACCCAGCCAACCAACAAAGCCACCATGTCAACCACCACAATAGCCCAAAAAAAGGCAAAATCCATACAGAAAGAAAAACCTATAGCATCCATAGCCACAACCCAAAAGGAGGATATAAAAAATAGCCAAGGGAAAATTATGGTAAACACCCAGCTAGACAGAAAGAAGCCACCAAGCTAAAAAACCAAAACAACCTAGGTTGTACTTATAATAACCACTAGGTAGCAAAAACCAGGCCAATCCAAAAGTAAGAGATAAAAAACATAACCCAGCTTAGGCCAAAGAGAGAAAATAAGTTGATAACCACAACCCGAATAGGGTTGAAGAAGGGGAAACCAAAAGCAAAAGATCAATAAAATCCAATAGAAAAAACTAAGCCAAGAATTTATAATCTAAGATAAGGCAATCCAGTATTATCCAAATTAACCAAACCTCTTAATAATTTAGGCAAAGTTTGGTTGTTAAATAAAGTGAACACAGTTAAGTTGGCACCAAAGTTAGCCAAGTAATCAGCACAAGCATTACATTCACGATGGATGTTGAAAATTAAAAAAAAACTTGAGAAAGAAGATTTTTAGAATGATTAAGAAGATAAAATAATTCAGCATTTGCAATTCTATTAGACTTAAGCATGTCAAGAAGCAAGAGAGCATCAACTTCAATCTAGATGTTGAGGATACCTCTATTCAAATAAATTTCAATAGCTTTATTAACAGCCACAAAAGCAACAAAAATAATAAAATAGGCTTTGAGAGGATAGGTAAAAGCACAAATGATAGTACCTTTATAACCCCTAGAAATACCACCATAACCATATTTATTGGAGGCAACATAACCATCAATATTCATTTTAATCAAATAGTCTTTAGGTTTGATCCAATGGATAATCCTAGCACTTTTATAAGAGTCAAACTCAGGCAGAATGATACCCAATTTTTTAGCCACAAATTATAACCTTTAAAATGAATTTTACTACTAAGATTGGCATTAAAAAGATCATAAATGTTTTCTTTAGTTCTATCCAAGATACTTTTATGGTTCATAGGAATACCATGATATTTAGCATCATTTTTATCCATCCAGATGAACTAGATAGGGGTCATATCAATTGAAGTTTTGGTATGACCTTTCATTGTATTTTTGAAATTGACTTCAAGAAGTTGAAATAAAGAAAGAGAAACTAGAAATAGTTGGTATTAAATAAATCATCATACCAAAACCATAATTTAGAAGCAATAGCACCAATGATAAAAACATGATTTACATTTTCAATATGAAAGCAACAATAGTACTTTGAAGGTAAGTAAAACCCTTTAGTCCAGAGCAAAAAGTCCACAGGAATAAAGTTATTTGAAATCCTAAAAAGCTAAAACTAAAAAGGAAATGGGAATGATAATGTTTTAAAAATTAATAAAAACATTAGAGGGGTTATGTTTATCTCTAATAAAATCACATACCTCTTTAAGTACAAAGTCACCATTATAAGAAAGCTTAAAAGTAATTTGGTCAAGTTTGTTAAAAGAAATGGGGATATTTCTAAAGTTATCAAAAAGAGAAATAGGGATATAATTCTCAAGTTTCCTTTCATTCCAATTGTTATTAAGCTAAAAGTAATTAACTTTGATAGCAGTAGTAGAGTGGGTAGATAAAAGGGTGTCAATAGAGTCATTGCCAATCCAATTGTCTTGCCAAAAGAAGGAAGAACCTGACTTAATACCCCAAGATATTAATGATTCGTCTACCCATTTAATGGAGCAAAGCTTTTCCAAACTGGAGAGTCACCAACTTTATAAGCATAGTTAAGGGGGTGTTTACTTTGGCAATATTTTTCCAACATAAAATTAGCTCAAAGGCTATCATTCTTTCTAAAATTCCACTAGAGCTTATAAGAGAAGGCAGTAATATCTTTACGAATAGGCTTGCAACCAAGAGAACCTTTTCCCAAAAGACCACAACATTCATGCTAAGATGTCCAATGCATTATTTTGGTAGAATTATCAGAGCCCCAAAAAAATTTTTTAAGCAAACGATCAATTCTGATAAGTGTAGCATTAGTCGGGATAATAGTTTGAATGAAATAAAGAGGCATAGAGTTGAGAGTGCTTTTAAGAATAGTGAGCCTACCACCAAAGGAAAGTAAATGGAATTCCCAAATAGAAATTTAATTTGAAATTTTTTGAATTACCTCATCAAAGAGATGGGAACGTTTTAGGCCTTTAAATAGTGGAGCACCCAAGTACTTAAGAGGTAAGTGTTGATGTTTAAAATTAGTGATATGCTGGATTTTATTGATTTTATTATTGGAGATGCTAGAGGAAGTGATAAAATAGCTTTTGTTATCATTGATAAAAAAAACCACTTTCTCTACGAAATTTATTTAAAAAAGACTTGAGATGCTTGATGTGATGAATAGAAGCATTGAAAAAAAATAATGAAATCATCTACAAAATGTAAATGGGAAATAGGAAGATCGCCAAGAGTTTTGTAGTACACACTAAGGTTTTTTAAGAATAAATCATTGATGCTTCTAGTTAAGTACTCAACAGCAATAATAAATAAATTGGGAGGTAAAGGATCCCCTTGATGTAAGCCATGGGAAGAGGGAAAGAAACCCAAGGCTTCCCCATTAAGTAAAATTGAAAACCATGAATTATTAATACAATTTTTAATAAGAAAAATATATTTATCAAAAAACCAAAATAAAATTAGAATTTGGAAAAGAAAATCCTAAGAAATGTTATTAAAGGCTTTAGTGATATCTAATTTTAAAATAATGTTGCCACCTCTTATCTTGGCATAAAGATCATGAATTAATTCTTGGGCAAGTAAAATATTATCAAAAATAGATCTACCTCTAACAAAACTAGTTTAGGTGAGAGAGATAATTCTAGTAAGTAAAGGACTAAGTCTATTGGTAGAAAATTTTAGAACATAACTTATTAATGAAGGTGGAAAGACTAATTCATCTAAAATCACTCTAATAGTCCATATTATCTTTCTTAAGTATGAGAACAATAGTCAGAATATCCAAGAAAAGACAATAGGTTTGGGTTTATTAGGTGATCAGGGTTAGATCATGGTTCTAGTTAGGCCAGGTCAAACTTCATGGTAGAAATTGGGTGTTCATTTTAGTTTTAAATAGGCAAAGTGGGTCAGGTCAGGTCAGTATTTTACAGGTCAGCCAGGGCCAGTCAGGGAATCTGTCATTAAATTTTGGTGTCAGTCATTATCAGGTATTCTAGAACCAGGTTTTAAGGCCAGGATATCATTTAAGATTTAGGGCCTAGGGCCTAGGTCAGAGTCCATGTCAGTATTGGTCAGAGTATGGTCTCGGTGGTCAGAGCCTGGGTCAGATTAAAGGCCAGGGTCATATTGGAAGATTTAGGCGGTCAGGTCAGGGCAACTCAGGTCCCGTCAGGTTGGTCCGCCTGGTTTTAGAGGTCAATTCAGATCAGATTCAGGTTCAGGTCAGTATCAAGGCCAGTCAGGTCAGTCATGGCTCATATTAGACAAGATTAGAGTCAGTCAGGTCAAGATTTCAGGTCAGTTAGTTAGTTAGCCCAGTGTCAGATTCCAGATTAGTCATTAGGGCCCAGGTCATCATCAGGGTCAGAAGATCATTTAAGGCCTATCAGATTAGAGCCAAAGATGAGGAGTCAGTCAGCCAAGGCCCAGTAAGGAGGGTTTAGAGTATTTAGTTAGTTAGGTTTAGGCTCATTAGGTTAGAATTAAGGTTAGTCGGGCTGTGGTTTTGGTTTAGGGTTTAAGGCCTGAAGGGTTTAGTCAGCTCAGTTAGGTTTTAGTGTTTAGGTTTAGTTTGTGGTCTTGTGGGTTTAGGTCAGGTTTTAGGGTCAGGTATTTTAGGGCCTAGATCAGGGTTTTAATTATTTATTTTAATTATTTTAATTATTTTAAAATTATGAATCAAGTTTTAAGTTTTATTAGTTAATTTTATTTATTTTATATTTTATTTTTATTTTATTTAGGTTTAATTTTATTTTTTTTATTTCATTTTATTTAGTTTTATTTAATTTTATTTTCTATTTATTTTTTCTTTGGTTTATTTTATTTTCTTTTAGGTATTTATTTTATTTAAGTTTTTATTTTTTAGTTTAGTTTAGATTTTATTTATTTTTTAATTTAGTTTTCAATTTTATTTTATTTATTTTTTTTAGGTTTAGTTTATTTTAGTTTTGTTTATGTTTTTATTTTATTTTATGTTGGTTTAGGTTTATTTAATTTATTTTAGTTTTAAGTTTTATTTTGTTTAGAATTAGGTTTTTAGGTTTTTAAGGTTTAAGGTTTAGGGTTTAGGTTTAGGTTTAGGGTTTAGAGTTTAGGGTTTAGTCCTTAGGGTTTAGGGTTTAGGATTTAGGTTTTAAGTTTAGGGTTCATAATTTAGTTTATGGTTTAGGGTTTTTGGTACTTTTTTTGACAAAGAATAAATTCATATTCAACATTTCTTCTTTTTGATTTGATCGGCCAAGTAACACACCAAGTTTTCTAAGACACAAGCGACGACATGGATAGAAAATGAGCACACATAAAGAAAATCAAAATCCCTAGATAACTAGAACCGTGTCTACTATAAAGACACAATTCCATAAGCATTAAATCGAATCGGCCGTTCTTCAGTTTCTTCAGCTCCCATCAGAACTACCCCATCAGAACTACCCCTAGATAACCCTAACCCACCATCATATCCCCGATCTCTCTCTCTGCCATCACAATGGTCAACCTCCGCCACCTCCCCGCCTCCATAACCCACTACTCCAACTACCACCTCCATACCCACCAACACCTCCAGATCCCACCACGTGATAACTCTGCCTTCCACCACTAGATCTAGAGGCATGGTTAACTGATGTTCCCATGAAGGTTCTACCCATTCTCGAGTTTAGTTTAGGTTTATTTGGTTTTAAGGTTTAGGTTTTTAAATTTATTTAGTTACTTTAGTTTTAGTCTATTTGGGATTTGTTTAGTTTAGGGTTTAAAGTTTAGGTTTGGGGTTTAGGGTTTATGCTTTGGGGTTGGGGTTAGTTTATGGTTTTAGGTTTTGGGTTTAGGGTTTAGGTTTTCTATAGTTTAGGGTTTAGGGTTTAGGGTTTTTTTTAAAAAAAATTAAGTAAAATAATACGTATTGCTTATTTAATTTATTTATTTTTTATTTTATTTAATTTATTTTTTATTTTAAATTTATTTTATTTATTTAATTTAGTTTAATTATTTTAGTTTAGGTTATTTATCTTAGTTTATTTTTTAGGTTTAGGTTCAGGTTTATAATTTTTATTTGAGTTTTATTTTAATTTTATTATTTAGGTTTAGGTTTTATTTTTTATTTTTAGGTTTAGGTTTTTTATTTTATTTTTGTAGGTTTAGGTTTAAGGTTTTTATTTTAGATTTAGGTTTTAGGTTTTTATTTTATTTTATTTAGTTTAAGCTTAGCTTTAAGTTTAGTATATTTTAGGATTTGTCCTAGGTTTTATTTATTTTAATTTAGGTTTAAGTTTATTTATTTTTTATTTTAGGTTTACAAATTTTTAGTTTAGGGTTTATGTTTTTTTTATTTATTTTTAGGTTTTATTTTTTAGGTTTAGGTTTTCATTTAGTTTTTATTTAACTTTATTTTAGGTTTATTTTATTTTTCTTTTACATATAGTTTTATTTTATTTAGGTTTTTTACTCGTAGGTTTATTTTATTTATTTAATTTAGTTTAAGTTAATATTTATATTATTTTAATTTATTTTTATTAGTTTATTTTATTTTATTTTTATGTTTAGGTTTAGGTTTTACTTTAAGTTTTTATTTTATTTTATTATTTTAATTTATTATTTTATTTTATTTAGGTTTTAGTTTTTGATTTATTTTATTTCTAGGTTTTATATTATTTAGGTTTAGGTTTCTTCATCTTTAGGGTTTTTATGGTGTAGGAATTAGGGTTTAGGGTTAGCTTAGGGTCTAGGGTTAGTTTAAGGTTTATAGTTTAGGTTTAAGGTTTAGGGTTTAAAGTTTAGCATTTAGGGTTTAGGGTCTAAAGTTTAGGGTTAGGGTTAAGGTTTAGGGTTTAGAGTTTAGGGTTTAGTGTTTAGGGTTTTAGGGTTTAGGGTTTTGGATTTCTAGGGTTTAGGGTTAGGGTTAGGGTTTAGGGTTTAGGGTTTAAGGTTTAGGGTTTAGGAGTTTAGGGTTAGTTTAAGGTTTAGGGTTTAGGGTTTTAGGGCTTTTTAGGGTGTAGGGTTTAGGGTTTAGGGTTAGTTTTATGGTTTAAGGTTTAGGGTTTAAGGTTTAGGATTTAGGGTTTTGGGTTTAGGGTTTAGGTTTTAGGGTTTTTGTTTAAATTAAGTAAATCAATAAGTTTATGTTATTTAGTTTATTTTTTATTTATTTGAGTTTATTTAAATTTTTTTATTTTTATTTAGGCTTATTTTTTATTTTTTTATAGTTTAGTTTATTTAATTTTGGTTTATTTATTTTAGTTTTGGTTCTTTATTTTAGTTTAATTTTTATGTTTAATTTTATTTTATTGTTGAGTTTTTTTTTATTTTATTTTTTAAGTTTGGGTTTTACTTTTTATGTTTAGGTTTAGGTTTATATTTTTATTTTATTTTTTTAGGTTATGTTTTAGGTTTTTATTTTAGGTTTATATTTAGGTTTTATTTTTTAGTTTAGGTTTAGGTTTAATTTTAGTTTCTTATATTTTATTTTATTTAGGTTTTGGTTTAGGTTTTTTTTATTTTAGGTTTAGGATTAGGTTGTAATTATTTTAGTTTAGGTTTAGGTTTATTATATTTTATTTTATTTTATTTTTCTTTAGGTTGTAATTAGTTTAGGTTTTGGTTTAGGTTTGGTTTATTTTAGGTTTAGGTTTATGTTTTATTTATTTTAGTTAAAGTACATGGTTATTATATTTATTTTATTTTATTTTTAGTTTTGGTTTAGGTTTTTTTTAGTTTAAGGTTTAGGTTTTATTTTTTTATTTATTTTTATGTTTTATTTTTTTGTTTTATTTTTTAGGTTTAAGTTTTTATTTAGTTTTATTCTAGGTTTATTTTTTTCATATTTTATGTTTAGTTTTTAGTTTATCTTATTCTTAGGTTTATTTTATTTTTGTTATTTAGTTTCTTTATTTTATTTTATTTTTAGGTTTAGGTTTAGGTTTTTGTTTAGGTTTATATTTTTATTATTTTTATTTTATTATATTTAGGTTTATGTTTTTTATTTATTTTATTATTAGGTTTTATTTTATTTAGGTTTATGTTTTTAAGTTTTTAGGGTTTAGGGTTTTAGGGTTTAGGGTTATGGTTTAGGGTTTAGGGTTTAGGGTTTAGGGTTTAGTGTTTAGGGTTTAGGGTTTAGGGTTTTGAGGCTTTATGGCTTAGAGTTTAGGGTTTAGCGTTTAGGGTTTAGGGTTTAGGGCTTAGGGTTAGCTTAGGGTTTAGGGTTAGTTTAGGATTTAGGGTTTAGGCTTTAGTTTATTTTAGTAGGGTTTATAGTTTATAGTTGGTTTAGTTTAGGGTTTAAGTTTAAGTTTAAGGTTTTAGGGTTTATAGTTTAGTTAGGATTAAGTTTAGGGTTTGGGTTTGGGTTTTGTTATAGTTTAGTTAGGTTTATGGTTTTATAAGGTTTAGGGTTTAAGGTTTAGGGTTTTGCTTTTAGGGTGTGTTTTATGGTTTAGAGTATAAGGTTTAGGGTCTAAGTTTTAGGTCTTTTTTTTAAAATTAAGTAAACAAGTATGTTCAGGTTTATTTAGTTTATTTTTTATTTATTTTATTTTTTATTTTTAATTTAGGTTTATTTTTTATTTTTATTTAGTTTAGTTTATTTATTTTAAGTTTATTTATTTTAGTTTAGGTTTTTTAATTTAGTTTATTTTGTAGGTTTAGTTTTATTTTTTAATTGAGTTTTATTTTTATTTTATTTCTTAGGTTTAGGTTTTATTTTTTATTTTAAGATTTAGGTTTAGGTTTTTTTTAGGTTTAGATTTTACGATTTTATTTTAGGTTTATTTATAGGTTTTACGGTTTAATTTAATTTTTATTTATTATATTTTATTTAGTTTAGGTTTAGGTTTAGATTTAATTTTTTTTAAGTTAAGGGTTTAGGTTTTATTTTTTATTTATTTTTAGGTTTATTTTCTGGTTTAGGGTTTTATTTTGTTTTAGGTTTATTTTCATTTTATTTTACATTTAGTTTTTTTTAGTTTAGTTTTGGTTTTCATTTATTTTATTTTAGTTTATTTTTATACTTTTATTTCATTTTATTTTTTATGTTTAGGTTTTAGTTTAGGTTTTTATTTTATTTAGGTTTAGGTTTTATTTATTTATTTTATTATTAAGTTTTATTTAGTTTAGATTTAAGGGTTTAGGGTTCGGGGTTTTGGGTTTAGGGTTTAGGGTTTTAGGGTTTAAGGTTTTAGGTTTTTGGGTTTAGGGTTGGGGTTTAGGGTTTAGTGTTTTTGGTTTAGTGTTTAGGCTTTAAGGTTTTGGCTTTCGAGGGTTTAGGGTTTATGGTTTAGGGTTAGTTTATGATTTAGGGTTAGTTAAGGGTTTAGGGTTAGCTTAGGTTTAGGTGGATTTAGGTTTAAGTTTAGACTTTAAGGTTTAGGTATTTTAGTTTAGGTTTTAGAGTTTAGGTTTAAGGTTTTTTAGAGTTAGGATTAGGGTTAGATTAGTTTAAGTTATTAGTTTAAGTTTTAGGGTTAGTTTTAGGTTTAGTTATTAGACTTATAGTTCTGGATAATTATAGTTTAGTTTATAGTTTAGTTTTAGGGTTTAGGGTTTATTTGTTTAGTTTAGGGTTATACCTTTAGGGTTGAGGTTTCTGATTTAGGTTAGAGTTTAGGTTTAGGGTTTAGGGTTGTAGGTTTAGGATTTATTTGGTTTATAGTCTTTTTTAAATGTAAACCATAGGTTTAGGTTTAGTTTATTTTTTATTTTTTAGTGTAGGTTTTTTTATTTTAGTTTATTTTTTAAGTTTAAATTTAGGTTTAGGTTTATTTTTTAGTTGGGTTTTATTTTATTTTTTTCTAGGTTTAGGTTTTCTTTTATCTTTTTAGGTTTAGGTCTAGGTTTAGGTTTTTTATGTTGTTTTTTTAGGATTAGGTTTTAGGTTTTTATTTTAGGTTTATTTATAGGTTTTATTTATTTTAGTTTAGTTTAGGTTTAGGTTTATTTTATTTTTATTTTAGGTTTGGGTTTCTTTTAGTTTAGGGTTTTGGTTTTTTATGTAGGTTTTATTTTTAGGTTTAGCTTTTATTTATTATAGTTTAGTTTATTTTATTTCAGGTTTAGGTTCTTTTTTTTAGTTTAGGGTTAAGGTTTTATTTTTTTATTTATTTTTGAGTTTTAATTTTTAGGTTTATTTTTTAATTATTTTAGTTTATTTTAATTTTCATTTTGATTGTTATTTATTTTTATATTTATTTAGTTTAGTTTATTTATTTTAGTTTAGATCTTTTATTTTAATTTATTTTTTAGGTTTAGGTTTAGGTTTAAGTTCTTTTTGAGTTTATTTTTACTTTTATTTTATTTTTTAGGTTTAGGTTTTAGTTTTTTTTTTTAGGTTTAGGTTTAGATTTTTATTTTATTTTTTTAGGTTTTGGTTTTAGGTTTTTATTTTAGATTTATTTTTAGGTTTTATTTTTTAGTTTAGGTTTAGGTTTATTTTTAGTTTATTTTATTTTATTTAGTTTACGTTTAGTCATAGGTTTAGTTTATTTTAGGTTTAAGTTTAGGTTTAATTTATTTTAGTTTAGTTTATTTTAGTGTAAGTTTATTTTATTTTTATTTTAGGTTTAGTTTTTTTTTAGTTTAGGGTTTAAGTTTTATTTTTTATTTATTTTTAGGTTTATTGTTTAGGTTTAGGTTTTCATTTAGTTAGATTCAACGATGAAGACTTTCTCTGGGATTAGCTAGCTTTTAGGATTTATAATCCACCAACACAAGGTTGTGGGAATGCACAGAGGTGAGGATTTATATCGTAGTAGAAGGAAATAGCTACCTCAGAACCTAAATCTAAGGAGCTTTAGTACGAGCTAAACCACGACTTAAATCTAAGCGACAGGTGGATATAAGGGTTTACCTCCACAAGAGAGAATAAATTTCCCAATTTTTGGACTTATAATTGCCCCGCTAACTCCTCCTATGATTTTAAAACCATGTACTCCGATCTTATGAATTGCAAGATAGCTAGGATAGTTATTTAATTAGAAAGAGACTAAAGTCCTAAACACACTCCTTAAGATACTAGAGCATGAGTGGTATGAGTATATGACTTAATCTATAGAGGCAAAATCTTTTCAAATTTTATTTCATTTTAGACACACTATTTTGATAGAGACTTTAGGATTTCTTATGCCTAAATGCATGATGAAATAGGTTAAGGGTCAAATTAGCTAGAAGAAGGTGTTCTCAACCACAAGGGATTCCCTCACAGGTGAAGCATTCCTTTATCATGCAAGGATGGAGATCTTTCATGTTCAAGAGAGAAAGAATATGCATGCATGATGTGAAACATACAATCATATAGCTAAGGGGTTGTTAAATCTTGTAATTATCTTATTTATGTCTTAGGCTTTAAGATGAGGTTATGAGTTATTTAAAATTTAGCTCTGAGTGATTAGTTGGGTAGAAAAGTTATTTTTATCCTAAGAGCCTAATCGTATCCAAGATGCACATTAAAGCATCAATCATTTAAGAAACTATGAAAAGCATGTTGTCCTAATGCAAAATGTAAATATAACATCAAACAATTATATAAACTATCGTAAAAGAATAAAATGCCGGTGTGGTCAGGTACCATCGTACAACCCGAAGAGAGAAAAGATGGGTAGCCGAGATCTACCCTTGTACTACCTGGAATATGAAAGAATAATTATAACTGTAGTAAATGCTATGGGGGTCTCCTTTCTTCATATCTCCATTTCTGATTTGGTTCCTTCTTTGATTTGAATGGTGCTTACTTCAAAGGCATCATAGGGCACCTTAGGACAAAACCTTCTTGCCACTGCTCATCATAATCCCCCATAGCACTAATCCTAAATCCTATTGCAAAAATTACATTTATGTGGGAAAAGTAAATCTAACTACACCTGCAAAATAGAGGTTTGCTAAATATACATATAATCTTAAGTAGTTGTATTTATAATTTGGACTTAGCACCCTACACATGGGTAACTAAGCCCACCTACTTTAACTTGGATTATGCTTAAGGATTTAAGCAACTTGCAAAAAGAGTATTCAAATTTATTTTTAAG
Organism: Cymbidium sinense; assembly: GCA_021442155.1. NCBI lineage: Eukaryota > Viridiplantae > Streptophyta > Magnoliopsida > Asparagales > Orchidaceae > Cymbidium > Cymbidium sinense. Next base: position 42,388,233 of record CM038222.1, on the reverse strand, counting down.
CATCCCTTAAGCATAATCTCTTACAGAAAACATGATTAGGCTAATATTGGCCTATCATCCAGTCTATGAGGTATACACCCTAACATCAAATCTAAAATAATACATCATAAAATAAAACATACATCGCATCATACACCATCGTAACTTAGAGCTAGAAGTGGTGACTTAATTTTAATGTGTGTATTAAGGCTTGTGTGGTAAGTCTTGTTAGGCATTAGTGTTATATTTTCTAAGTGTAGAAGGATTCAATTTAACATGAAAGGTTGTTTTCTTTAGTTTCATTTGATTACACTTAGCAACTAAGTGTTATAAAGAGAGGAAAAAAGGAATACCTCTTTCATCCCAACCTTAAGTCACTTTCTAAATTATATTAATTTGATTTAGTTCTCTCTAGTAAATGGCTTATTAAATGATTTAATTAATCCTAAGTTTAGGTTAACTTTAAATAATCCTATTCAAAATGAAAGGTATCTTAAGATTAATTTAATTCAATTACTACCATGACATATATTAAACCATTCCTTTCCATCACATGTAACATGCATATGATTTAATCCTAAGTGTATCTATGCAACATATTTTAGCACACTTAAATGATGAATGTATGTGTATGTTTAGAATTTATATTTTATTTGATTGAATTATTTAAACATATTAATTTAAAACTTTATCAAATTCTTATACAAAAGGACATAAGAATGAAATTAAATAAGCATGTGCCATTGTTAAACCTAGGAAGTGAGGTAATCAAATGACTACCTTAAAGCTAGCTAAAGCCTTGTATTTTAGGGATGTCAAGACTATATACCCATTTGTATTCAAATATATGTAAACTCGTATACATGAACATAAGAAGTAAGCTTCAAATCATATGGCTAATTAATTCAAGCACTTAGTCAATTATGAATGCATGCAATTTTAATGTAAATTGGGATTTTCTTTCACTAATGTCATATACATATACATGTACAAAGATATAGGCTAGTATGTGTCATTGTTAAACCAGGGAAGTGAGGTAATCAAATGACCTCCTTAAGGCTAACTAAAGCCTTGTATTCCTAGGATGTCCAGACTATATACTTGCTTTTCTTGGACACACATGGATGTATACATAAATGAGGGAAAGAAAACCATGCAAATATTGTATATTTTTTTGATTGAATCATTTATATATATCAATTAAAGTTCTCTCCAAATACTAATGTTGAAATACATAAGAATGAAATCAAATGTGTACATGCCATTATTAAACCAGGGAAATGAGGTAATCAAATGACCTCCTTAGGGCGAGCTAAAGCCTCATGTTCCCAGATGTCGGTATATACCCATTACCATTCAATCTTATATAATTCAACACATGAATAGAGGAAATAAAACTCAACATTCATACACTTAAGCTATAAGCACATGCATTTCTTAAGTATTTATAACTAGCATCATAACATATTATTATTCATTTATTTAAAGCTTTTGAAAAATACATTTGGATTTAATAGTGATAATAGCCACACATATATTAAATTAAATCAACACATGCAAGCTTACATAAAAAATCCATTTTATTTTACATGATTTTGAAAAGATGGATGCATAAGTTCAAATGACATACCAAATTTAACATGATTGGAGAGGGACAATCAAATATAAGCATGTGATTCATTCAACCAAACTAGTTCTTAAGGACAATCAAATCAAATAAGATTATTTAAAGCAAACCAAAGCTTCTTTATTAATTAAGTTTTGGATTTGATTTAAAGAGGAGAAGAGAAATCATCACTTGTTGTTTTAAACCCATTCCAACATTATTCATTTAATTTAATATAAAGAAATGTAATTAAGTCGATCTTATGGGTTAATTAAGTTGAACCCTTAATTAGATGAATTAATTACCCTTACATATGTCACCTTAAAGAAATTAATGAAATAATTATTAGCCAACATGCTATGCATGGAAACTAAACTTGCAATAATCTAGGAAATAAAGGGGCTAATTTTGGCTCATGATTAATAGTTAATTAGATTAAGGGACTCAATTAATTACCCTAATGATTTCCCACGTATATGGACTAACCATAATTTCATTAAATTCCCTTAGGTTATTAAACACCTAAAGATCTACCATGATTTAATTAATGGTTTGGTGATTATGATTTTTAATTTAATTAGTGATTTAATTAATTAGTTAAATCTTAATTTATTTTAAAAGGGTGAAATGAACTTGGGGAAAGGGGTCCAACCTATTCCTTAGTTCACTTACTATTGAATAATAATTAATAAACTTAATTAACCAAAAATTATTGTAAATTAATTAATCATTAATTAACTTAAAAGAGTAGTTAAAGTTTAATTAGTCAATTTTCTTAATTAAGTAAGCAATAAATCCCAAGAAAATCTTGGGAACCATAGGTCATCCCATTAAATTAACCCACAAAATTTGGGATTAATTGCTCAAGTAATTAAAGAGTAATTAAGCTGATTAATTTTATAATTAAATCTTAATTACTATTCAAAATTAGTAAAGATCATTATTAATTATTTCTCCTCTAAAATACCATTAAAATGTGTATTTATTTGCACTTTTTATTTCTCTATGATTTTTTATGATTTTTAGAAGTTTTAGCCATTAAAAATGATTAATTAAGCTGAATTAAAGCTTAATCTTGTTGGCACCATGTGGCACGTTGATGCGGTGCACTTTCCATGTGGCATCGTTGGATTGGACTTAAAACTTATCACTCGGCCGTGGTGATGCGGATGCACTTTATCGCCATCATTCGATCGATCGGATCTACATTAATCCCATTAATATTAAATCAGTTTGATCTAATAGATCTATTCATGACCGTCCATTCCGATCATCAAAAATGGATGGTGTGTGATCTAACATCATGCAGGAGAGGGAGAATGGAGTTCGTCCACCATTGCTCACATGATCAGAGCTTACCCAAGCTCAAATCAACACCAAAAGGATCCCACACCTTCACGACATTGATCAGAGGTGATCCAATGGTCAAGATCACACGAGATGCAAGTTTTCTTCAAAAAGTTCCAACCCATTTTTTCCTAAGGATCAGTTTTGGAAGCATATCTCACTAGAGCTCAAGACCGATGGCTCGAATGATTGAGTAAGCTTCATCTAGTGGAGAGGAAGTCCTATAGAGCAGTAATTGGATCAATTCCTCAATGTTTGCTTGGAAGGCTATGAATCTATAATTTTAAGCTTGACTTTGATTGAAGTCCCACCACTAGTGCTCCAAAAGCTTGGGAGATTATTTGATCTTGCTCAACGAGGACTAGTGAAGGTGCGTGCAAAGTTAATCTGAGTTTGATGGAGAAATGGGGAATTTAGGTTCAAGATGGGAGTGTCCTATTTCAGGATGAACGATAATGGCATTTTTTGATTGAGGAATGAGCTCGAGAGTTTAGGGAATGGCTATAGCGGCTCATCTTGGGTAGCTAGGGCTCTGAGGAATGATTTTTGTGTCTGTTTAAATGGAAATGAGGGGTATACTCCCTTCATCTTGATGGTGGGATTAGGTTTGTCTTCTAGTGGCCATCCGACCATCTTAAGGAGTTGTGGGTCATCGGGAGGAGGTGAGTTGGCTAGGCTTGGTTAGTTGAAGGTGTGGAGATGGGTACCAAGGAGGAATCATGGGTGTCCTATGGGTCTTAAATGCTCCAATGGGGAGGGTGAGGTGATTTCACCTCCCATGGGTCATGGCCCACAACCACCTTGGTGGTTGGCGTGTCTAGGTGCCTAGGTGGACCATTGAGAGTACCAAGTGGCTAAGGAATGGAAATGACCACTTACATGGGTGATTTGTCTCATGTGATGCCCTTGACCCAATGGTAGAATGATCATTTGGCATGGGATTTAATTTGGGCAGATTTGAAATGAGCCAAAAGTGGGTTATCCCAAATTTCAAGTCAATTGGAGTTGATTTGGTTAGGTTTTTCTCTATTTGACCCATTTTGGTCAAATTATGTTAGGTTGGGTCAAGTTGATAAATTGGTAAAATTAGGTTAAACCAAGCATTGGGTCAGGTTCATATGATAATTTGGGATGTTTTGGTTCAATTTCTTTGGTTTAGTTTGGCTTTGATTTGATTTTGGCTCATTTAAATTCATTTAGGTCAAATGGGTTAAGTTGACCAATTTGACCAAATTAGCCAAATCGGCTCTGGTTGGGTGTTGGTTTGGGTTTAGTTGACCAATTGAAGATGATTGTAGGCTTTAGTTTCAATTAATTTAGATTTGGTTTTTTATTTAGGCCAACTTGAACCTTTAGGTCAATTTTGACTAAGTAGGTCAATTGGGTTCGATTTGGTCCAATAATTACTTTGGTCAAGTTCAACAATCAATTTGGAATGAACTTGAGACATTAGTTGCAATCAATTTGGTTTATATCTTGATTTGACCCAATTTGGTCTTTCAAGTCAATTTGGGTCAAGAGGGCCAATTGGGTTTGGTTTGACTCAATTGAAGGTCAAGTCATATTCAAATATTAATTTTGATTTGGTATGAGTCATTGGTTTCAAGGGATTATGCTTAGGTTGCAATTTGTCTAGTTTGGGTTTATATGGGTTAATGGGTTGACTTGGTTTGACCTAATTTGTGAAAATTGATCAACCTAAGGTGATCAACAATCATGATTGGAGGTTTTGATGGGCTTAGTTCAATCCAATTTGAGTAGGACTAGAACTTGGCTCAAATAGGTTAAATTGGCCACTTTGGGTCAAGTGGACCAATTGGGTTTAGTTGACTTGATTTTGGGTTGAGTTTTATATACTTAAGTTTATATATGGATTTGGGATTGATATATAAATTCAATTGCAATTGGCTTCGGTTCAAATGTGTTTTGGTTCATTTGCACATTTCAAGTCAAAAGGGTTAAGTTGGGTTTGACTTGGGTTGATTTTGGTTTGGCTTGTTGATTGTAGATTTCATTTATATTTGTGAATATGATTGAAGGTATGATTGATTCATGAGAAAATCAATTGAATTTGGGTTTTGGAATGAAAGAATTTAGCTAAGTCCATGGAGTAAAGTAATGTGGCTTAGGTTTGGATTTTGATATAGTTTGATTTAGTTTTGATCATTTAAATGTATATTTCATTTAAATTTATGAAGACGATTGAAAATATGATTGATTTGTGAGAAAATCAACTAAGTTTGACTTGATTTGGATTAAGATTTGGCTAAGTCCATGGGATAGGTCATATGGCTTAGGAAGGATTTTGATTTAGTTTTGATCATTTAAATGTAGATTTGAATTATATTTAGGAAGATGATTGATGATATAAATTGATTATGAGAAAATATATTGGTTTTGGATTGATTTGGATTAAGATTTGGCTATGTCCATGGGATAGGTCATATGGCTTAGGAAGGGTTTCAAGTTTGGATTTGATCAAGGGCTTCAATCATTTAGTTTTGGAATTTGGGTTTGGATTTGGATTTGAATTTGATGTTTGAATTAAACATGAGGTTTGGTTTGAGAAGGTGAACATGGATTGGATTTGGGTCGTAGGGTAGGTAGATTATCCTAATCCCAGGCATAACTAATCTATGGTTAACCCTTCTAAGTATTTAGGCTTTGGTTAAGTGTTTTAATTATTAGAAGTGTCTTATGACTAGGGAAGTCTTAGTTTCTAGAAGACTCCTAAGTAAGATGGGAAGATTGAATCACTCCAAGTGAGGTGTGCAGGCGTTAGGCTCCGTGTGTTGAGAGAGATGATTTGATGATCGAAGCCAATTTTCATATTATAGACTCGGATACATCTTTCAATGCTTTGCATGGGAGACCATGGATACATGAGAATAACATAGTTCCATCCTCTCTACATCAGTGTATGAAGTTTGTGAGAGGTGGGATCGTCTACTATGTCAAAGGAGATCTCAAGCCATTCATAGTTCACAAGGTCGCCATATATGAGGATGCGACTTACTACCTCACTCAAAATATACAAGTCTATTCTTGCAAACTTGGCCAAAGTTTTAAAATAAAAGAAAAAGAAAAAGAGAAAGAAAATGAATGAGAAAGAGAAAATAAAAAGAAAAGAAAAAATGAAAAAGAAATTAAAAGGTAGCAGAAATAGACTTGGAGAAGGAAGTGGAGCTTGTCATTAGATTCCATCCACAGTTTGTTACTCCATTCAAACATATGGGTAGGATGACCTAACCTCCACCAGGCAGAGGAAGAGGCTAGTTCAAAGGCAATCCTAGGGGTGGAAAATCTCTTTATTGGCCACCAAACAGAAGATATGTCCCAACTACTAGGAGTACACCTAATATCTATATAGACTTAGAATCTAGTTCATAGGATGAGTCTTATATGGTTAGCACACCAGCCAGCTCTTATCAATGGTAGATTCCATTAGAGGTAACACTTGATCCAGATAATGATGAAGACCGAGCCCTAAAGCAAAGCATAAGTGTATCCAAGTATATATGTGAAATAGTTAGGCATCAGTTGGGAACCTTAGCTCTAACCCCCCTTTCCTCTCAAAAATCTGAGGGTTTGGTAGTTAAGGAAGCCCCTAAATTATCCACAGGTGTGAAGACTTAGAGGTTCTTTTTGGGAGCATTATCCTCAAGTCAAGAAGTTGATGTAGAACTTGAGGATGATTCATATAAAGATTTAATAGAAATACCTTCTAATTGGTACTTTCCTTGTGTTCATAATTTAGCAAAGAAATGGTTAATCTCACATACTTGGTCAAAGTACAGGTCTGACTACTTCAAAAGGATATGGAAGAATAAATGCAAAGGCTCTCAATCAAGACTGGGACTAGCATTCTTGTATAGTGGGTCCAGTCGATGATGATGATTACTGCTTAGTCATCACCAATCAATTCAAATATGATATGTTCTTTTTTAATCACATTAACTCATATGAGGAGCTATGCTAAGAATCTTTAGATGATTTTGAAGTTAAAGATGCACTGCTAGAGTTGGAAGAAGCGATCAAGTCAACCATCGATGAGCTCAAAGAAATCAACTAAAGAATTGAAGAAGATCCATGCCTGACATACATCAGTTCTTTGTTGAATGAAATTAAAACCAATGACTTAGTTAGGCTATTGATTGAGTTTAAGGACTACTTTTCATGGAGTTATGAAGATATGCCTGGATTTCCTCTTGACATAGCAGTCCATAAACTAGCAATAGAGCCTACTGCTAACCCTATCAAGTAAGCTCCAAGATGCATGCAATTAGACATGGAACAACAAGTCATTTATGAAGTCAAGAAACTGATCGATGTTGGCTTCATTTGGAAAGAAAAATATCCTACCTGGTTAGCCAGTGTCATCCCAGTTAAAAAATAGAATGGCCAAATTCACATATGCATCAATTTTAGGGATTTAAATAAGGCATGTCTAAAAGAGGAATTTCCACTACCAATCCTAGAGCTGATGGTGGACATTATCTCATCTAACATAGCCTTATCTTTAATGGTTGGTTCATATGGATATAAATAAAGATGGCCCCGAAGATGAAAGAAACACTACTTTTAGAACCATCAGAATCTATTGCTATAAGTCATGCATTTCATCCTTGAAATGTCGATCTACCGAGTATGACTCAAATCTTCAATGCACTCATTCATCATCAAGTTAAGTGTTATATGTCTCATGGTCAAGTAGAGAAAAGGAAGACCATCTCTGTTTTGACTTGAGAGTAGTTTTGAGCAGTTAAGATAATTTAACCTCAAAATGAAGGTCTAAAGTGTGCATTATTGAGTAGGAAATTCCTTGGGTTTGTTGGACACTAGGAATCAAAATCGATCAAGAAAAGATCAAGGTGATATTAGAAATGCCACCCTTAAAGTTTAACTCAACTAAGATCATTCCATGGGTAGTTGGGTATCTAAGATGCTTTATATCCAACTTATCGGAAGATGTAGCAATTCTCAAAAAAGGATGCCAAGTTCAAGTGGGATGACAAGTGTGAGCATGCCTTTGAAAATCAAGCATTACTGATGCCTCGATTCTAGCAGCCCTATCAGCAAGCTTCATACTTTACACTTCTGTTATATGACTCCCTTGGTTCTTTGTTGGCCCAAGATGATGAAGAAGGAAAACACACTCTACTACCTCGGTATCATCTCCTAGGCTAATTATCCACCCATTTAGAAGCATTGCCTAGCTTTAATCTTTGCATCCCAAAATTGATAGCACTATATGCTTCCTCATAAGGTGAACTTAATCTCTAGGATCAATCAACTACAGTATCTCAAGACACGGTCGACACTATCCAGACAGTTGGCATGATAGTCCATGATCCTCTTGTAGTTTGACACTACCTTTGTACCCCTCCATGCTATAAAAGGATAAGTCTTGATTTCTTAGCACACACTTCTATGACTCTCCACTTGATGATCTCTCACTAATGAACAAATCATGAACTTTAGGGATTCTAACATTTACTGTTGGGAGATGTACTTTGATGGTGCGGCTTCCTCTCAAAGTGGAGAAGAATAATAATCTATTATTCCAGGAAAGGTAGGGGTAGGAATAGTTCTCTGAACTCCTGACCACAATGATTGATTCATATCATCTTGCACCAACAATATGAATCTCATTATGTCTAGTGAAGTTACTCTAAGCATCCAAAACATCAACATCTTCAAGGATTCTCGCTAGTTATCACCAAATCATTGGGTCCTATAAGGTTATAAAGCCCAAGCTCCATCTACCATAAGTACACCATGGAGTTGTTGGTCCAAATCCCAAAGGTTACCATTTATAAGATTCCTCGAGGAGAGAACACCGTAGTGTATGCTTTAGCCATGTTTGGCAAGGAGTTGGCATGTCCGAAGGATGAGTCTATATCAATAAAGGTCCAAAATAGATAAGTTTTATTCCTTATTGACATTGAACTCATCAAAAAGTACTCTCTTGAAGGGGAGGTTATCATTTCCAAGAAGGACAAGGAGTTAGATTGGAGGCAACCATTCATGGATTTCTTAAATAAAGGGAAACTACCTTAAGAGAAGTCCCAAGCCAATTAGATGAAGCAGAGAGCACTTTCCTACGCTCTTGTGGATGGTGTATTGTATTGGTAGTCTTTTGATCATATGTGGTTACGTTATTTAGGCAAGCATAAAGCCCATAAGATCATGATAGAGGTACACTCTGGATTATGTGGAGCCAACCAAATCGTCGAAGATGGAAGATTAAGTGACTAGGATACTTTCACGGTGATGATCAAAGATTGCATGGATATAGCGATGCCACCAATGTCAAATATAGGGTGTCTACACCAACCACTTAACATTCTACATCTACATTGGTGCATGGCCATTCAGTGTTGGGTAAACATAGTGGTCCCATTGATCCTCCTTCTTCCAAGTTTCTTCATCTTACTTTTTCCAAATGGGTGAAGTGCTTTGAGAGGTCAGGTGACGTATCTATAGATTTTAGGAAGCATATAGGTTATCTATGAGTTATATCGATAATGCATTACATTGAGATCAACAACTTTTCCGTGAGACATATATTGGAGATATTCTAGCATCAACTACCCATAGAAAAATGTCTTAACATAAGCCTTCAAAAAAACTCATTATCCAAATACTGAAAAAGATGCTCAACAATAACAAACGATAGTGGCATGAGCAGTTAGTTGAAGCCTTGCTCTTCCACACATATAGAACTCCAACTCAGTCTACTCTTTTCTCATTAGTGTATGGGTCTGAAGTCGTTCTACCATTAGAAGTCCAACTCTCATCACTATGGATAGCTGTTGGTAGCAAGATAACAACAGAGGAGAATGCCAAGTTACGGTTAGAAGAGCTCGAAGGTTTGGAGGAGAGAAGCTTGAGGGCATGCCAAAACCTTGAGTTGTACAAAGCTAAAATGTTTCGATCTCACAACAAGTTGTTATGTCATAGAGCTTTTCAAGTTGGAGAGCTTATTATAGTTCTAAGGAGACTGATTGTTTCCCATCGTAAGATGGGAGGCATGTCTGTACCCACTTAGGAAGGCTCTTTTCCTATAGAGAAGGACTACCAAGGAGGATCTTATCAACGTAAGGGAGAGAGCCCAATGCTTTCAATCAATGGGCTCTACTTAAAAAAATATTATAAATCATGTTTGAAAATAATTATCATCAATAAAAATTCCATTTTGAATTCAATCTCTTCCATGTTGAAAGTATTCTCATTTATGAATCCACCATGATGTTTTTCGGGTAGGTGTAAGGAACTCGAGCGGTGTCCTATCCTTCTTCGACAACAAAAAAATACAAACTACACATAACCATATAAAACAAATGCATATCTTTTGTCTCAGAATACTTTGAGTTAAGATAATGCCCCCAACAACACTCACTCAGTAGCTGCTCTAAGTCGGGCTGACATGCTACCCTGCTAGTGTGTCACCCCAGTGGTCTTCTTGCTTTGGATGATGTTTGTCTTCTATGCTTTCCTTTTGTACTTGGCCACTACACACTAATGAGCGCCTTGTTAGTTTGGTAGGCCTTACTGCGTGGTTGGTAAGCTACCTCATGTTGGCTTCATTTAAGAGGATGTGAATCTTCTATGCTTTCTTCTTAGATTAGCCTTTGTGCACTTATTGGGTCAAGTATATTTGAGGTTTAGGATAAGCCCACTAGCAGCTCCTTCCCTCTTGAAGGCATCAAGTATGGGTCCAATCCTTCTTCGGGGCTCCCCGCTTAGTAGTCATTTTAAGTCAGATTGCATCTATCCCACCAATGACAGACTATCCTGATGATCAGTTCCACTTGGATAGTTGTAAGACTACACGCTTTCTTTGTAGATTGATCATTGCACACCGACGCGCAACTTAGGTTGGTTGTTTCTCACTATGCTGATGGATACACCACTCATGCTGACAGATACACCTTAGGTTGGTTGGTTCTCACACCTTTGGATATACCACTCATGGAAAATGTAAGTCTGGTACACTTTCTCCTTGAGTTGCCATCATACATCTATAAGCTTTCTTTTGAGCGAATAATGCCCTTCTCCCCGTAGGCACTATATTTGGATCACATCCTTTGGGTCTTATTTAGACTACTATACTATCTCGTTGGACAATTTCCTAGTAACCACCCTTGTGGTTGGAGAATCCATTCTATGGTCGTGTAGATTCTCCTTTGATCCATAAATCTAAGATAGGATAAGGCCAACATAGCCCATTCTTAGTGTGGTCCCTCCCATACTAATAGGGTCCATGCAAACATATAAATAAAATATATAATTACTTATGGATTAGGAGGACACCCTTAGCGGTACCTTTTCCCAAGAAGGCATCCTATCTTTAGGACAGTGTCAGCAAAACTCCCTATAAGAATCACTTGACTACTCTTTAGTTGATATAAGTCCCAATAGCATTCAGTCAGTAGTCACCCTTAAGCCACGTTTGATGGGTTTGATTTGTTGTGCTACCAACATGTCGGTTGTTCTGCTTTAGAAGATGTAAGTCCTTTGCCTTCTTCTAATGACCATTGCACATCAAAAAACAACCCCTTAGGTTGGCTAGCTCTACCCCACCGCCAGTAGACAATCCCTTTGGATTTATAAATCTAAGATAGAGTAAGTCTGATATAGCACCTTCTTGTTGGGTCCATCGCACACTGACATGGTTCATAAATTAAATCTATTAAATTTTATTGAGCTCACATCCCCATTAGATATGCCCTCAATTTGAAATTAAACTAAACTAAACAAACCATATAAAATCACATGAAATTAAGATAAAAATAATCCTAACAACTTTTGAGTTGACATAAGTCCCCAGCGGCATTCACTCAGTAGTTGCCCTAGGTCATGTTAGATTTATTTTGCATCCAACATGTTAGATGTAAGTCTGCTATGCCTTCTTCATAGCACAGCTGTTACACACTAAAAGGCAATCCCTTAGGTTGGCTAGTTCTGCCCGACAACCAGTAGACCATCCCATTGGATTTGTAAACCTGAGGTAGGTCATGGCTGATACAGCCCCTTCTCAGTGTGTTCATAACACACCGAAAGGGTCTATAAAGTAACTCAGAATAAATTAAACCCAATCTAATTTTCCCCAGTGGAGTGAAATCACACCCTTCTCCCCTATGGAGTCCTAAATCATATATAAATAAGTCAAGAAAATAAATCAAATTTAAAACCAACCTTCCTAGTGGAGCCAAATTAAACCAACTCTCCTAGTAGAGACTAAATCAAAGAAATCCAACCAAACTCTTATTCCCAGTGGATACATCCCCAAACAAATCTATGAAATCAAACTGAAATCTCAATCCTTAGTGGATAGCCTGAACATTCTTCCCTAGTGGAAGGTTCATATACGATCCCAGAAAACAGCCTATCTCTTAGATATGCCTCCACATCAATTAAAAAAATAAATTAAAGTCAATTTCTTTCTTAATTATAGATTATAGATTCTTATCTTCTTCTATCCAAATCATATAATCAAATCAAATTCAAATCTTATCCCAATAGATTTTCTTTATATGACATAATACATGTCCAATACATGTGTGATCCCCTATCTCCCTCCATGTCCTTGACATGGAATTCTCATCAAATCTTATTTCTCTTATGCACACCTTTAATACTGCTTAACAATTGTTCAAATTACATCATCTTAACATTATCAACATTTAATGATTTATGATGCAACTCAAACTAAAATATATCATGCTAAACATATTATATGAATTAACATATATATTATATATATATATTTAATATATAATGTTGTCTATAATTTACACTATAATATAATATATTAATCTGAATAATAAACAAATAATTCTCAAAATATGAATAATATGTACCTATTAGAATTTTTGCTTCTTGTGTGAATTTAGCCAAATTCTTCCTAACCTTTAAATTAACATTTTGTGAGTGTAAATAATAAAGTAAAAAGTAAAACATACTAAAATGTACAATAACATTTAGTAACACACCACATTCATATATATGTGAAATTATTGTTATGTACATTATATTTTAATATGCTTTCATATCTTACATTAGACCTCAAAATGATTCTTTAAGCCAAAATTTATAAAATATTTATTTTGATGCAAAATTCCATTATTTTGAGTAAATGACACACCATAGCACACCTCCAATGATGTTCCCTAAAGCTTACTTTAAATTTGACCAAATCCCATCATCTCAGCCTATAAATCAGTATTTTTATGAATTATACCAGTACAAACTTGACTACATCATACTATAGCAAACTAAAATATGCTAAACAACAAGTAGTAATACACAATAGTATGCTATAATGAATGATGCTACACGACTATGTTATGGCATCCTATATTATAATACACTATAACATATTATATTATATTACATTGCAAATACATCACAAGGGATTTCTTAAAATAAAAAATCCTTTAATTAGTTTAAACAATAAGAAAACTATATATTTTAGTTGTATCACTTGCATATTTTAAATTCATAATATATTATGATGTCATGCTCTACCTATTTTGAATTTGGTCAAATTCCACCATTTTAAAGTATAAATCAACATTTTTATAAATAATGCTAGTGTAGGCTTGATTGCATGATTGTAAAATACTAAAAGAATTTAAAATTCGCAGAACCATATATTATGATATATGATGTTATACTATGCTACACCATATAATATTTTATTTGAACATAAAATATTACTTTTTAGAATACAAGTGGCGTAGCACACATTTGGTACTACAACCTAATTCCCACTTCAAATTTGACAAATTTCATCATCTGATTTATTAAATAAATATTTTATGATTTATGTTAATATAACCCATAGAGAACAACACCATAATACACTACAACATTTCAAAATATCTTATAACATCCAAAAACACATCACTACATGCTCAAATATATGATGGTGCATTATACTAAAATATATGGTATTATAATATGATTTTGGGTATTTAAATCTCTAATAGTTAAGGGAAAGTCTGTTGAAGACATTTTCTTCAGCTACCATAACTATGTTAGATTAGTTAGATTAGGTTTAGGGGTTAGGGTTAATTTATGGTCTGTTTTAGAGGGTTGCTTAGAGTTTAGGGTTTAGGGTTTAGATTTGGGGTTTAGGTTTAGAGGGGTTATAAATTTTGGGTTTATGGTTTTAGTGTTTAGGGTTTGTGATAGGTTTAGGTTTTAGGGCAGGGTTTAAGGTTTAGGGTTTAGTTAGTTTAGGGTTTGGGGTTTGGAGTTTAGTTTGGGTTTAGTGTTTAGGGTTTAGGGTTTTTAGGGTTTAGGGTTTATGGTTTAGGGTTTAGGGTTTAGGGTTTAGGGTTTAGGTTATAAGTTTAGGGTTTAAGTTTTAGTTTAGGGTTTAGAGTTTAAGGTTTTTTTTACATAGAATACATTTAGATTCAATATTTCTTCTTTTGATTTCATCAACCAAGTTGCACCCCAAGTTTTCTAAGACACTAGTAATGACATAGATAAAAAATGACCACCCATAGAGAAAATCAAATACCCTAGATAAGTGGAACCATCTTTATTATGAAAACATAGTTTCATAAGCAGCAGATAGAATTGACCATTATTCAATTTCTCCAGTTCCCATCAGAACCACCGCCACCTCTCAAGTAGGGAGATCTACCAACATATTTTTGATCTCTCCCTCCACCACCACCATATATGTAACCTTCATCACTCCTCCCACCTCCATAACCACCATAGCTCCGACCAACACCTCCAAATCCACCAGCACCTCTAGATCCCCCACCATAATTATGATAACTGCCACCTCCAACTTCACCTCCATTGCCAAATCTAGATTGAGAGCTGATGGTGATGTTCCTGTTGTAAAGGTTCTACCAATTCTTAGGATCTAGGGTTAGTTTAGGGTTTAGGATTTAAGGTTTAGGGTTTAGGGTTGTAATTTTTAGGGTTTAGGGTTTAAGTTTTATGGTTTAGGGTTTAGTATTTTAGAGTTTAGGGTTTAGGGTTTAAGGTTTTTTTTAACAACAAACAAATTTAGATTCAACATTTCTTCTTTTTGATTTCACCAGCCAAGTAGCACCCCAAGTTTTCTAAGACACAAGCAACAACATAGATCAAAAATGAGCACCCAGAAAGAAAATCAAAAACCCTAGATAAGTATCAGATCGGATCATTCTCCTTCTCCGCCTGAACCACCCCTCTTCCGTGGGGATTTGCATTATATCCCTGATCTCTCCCTCTATGACCATGACAGTTGTAACCTTCATGGCTCCTACCGCCTCCATAACCACCACTACTACGACCACCACCTCCACATCCACTAGCAACTATAGATCCCACACCACCACTAAGATAATTGCCACCTCTGATTTCATCTCCACCGCAAGATCTAGACTAAGCCTAGTTGATGGTGATATTCCTACGGTCAAGGTTCTGCCCATTCTTAGGTTTAGGTTTAGTTTAGGATGTAGGGTTTAATGTTAGTTTAGGGTTTTGAGTTAGTTTAGGGTTTAGGGTTTAGGATTTAGATTTTAGGGTTTAGGGTTGTAGGTTTTAGAGTTAACGATTTAGGTTTTAGGGTTTAATATTTAAGGTTTTAAGGTTTAGGGTTTAGGTTTAGGGTTTAGGATTTAGGGTTTTAGGGTTTAAAGTTTAGGGTTTAGGGTTTAGGATTTAGGGTTTCTTTTTTTTAAAATTAAGTAAACCGGTAGGTTTAGGTTTATTTAGTTTATTTGAGTTTATTTTATTATTGTATTTTTATTTAGGTTTAATTTTTATTTTTCTTTAGTTTAGTTTATTTATTTTAGTTTAAGTCTTTTATTTTTAGTTTATTTTTTAGGTTAAGGTTTATTTTTAGATGTCTTTTATTTTCATTTTATGTTTTAGGTTTAGGTTTTATTTTATAAATTATAAGTTTAGGTTTAGGTTTTTATTTCATTTTTTAGGTTTAGGTTTTGGGTTTTTATTTTAGATTTATTTTTAGGCTTACTTCTTTAGTTTAGGTTTAGGTTTATTTTATTTAGTTTAGGTTTTGTTTATTTTAGGTTTAGGTATTAGTTTTATTTATTTTAATTTAGTTTATTCTCATTTAAGTTTAGGTTTATTTTATTTTGTTTATTTTATTTTTATTTTTGGTTTAAGTTTTTTTTATTTATTTTTAGGTTTTACTTTTAAGTTTATTTTTTAGGGTTAGGTTTTTATTTTATTATATTTTAGGTTTATTTTATTTTTATTTTAGGTTTAATTATTTGTATATTTAAGTTATTTATTTATTTAAGTTTTTATTTATTTTATTTTTTGTTTAGTTTTTATTTTTTATTTTATTTTATTTTTTTAGGTTTAGGTTTAGGTTTTAGTTTATGTTTTTATTTTATTTTATTTATATATTAGTTTAAGTTTTTTTATTTTATTTATTTATTAGTTTTATTTAGTTCAGTTTTAGGTTTTTAGCTTTTTAGGGTGTAATGTTAGTTTAGGATTTAGGGTTTAGGGTTTAGGGTTTAAGGTTTAGGGTTTTGAGTTTAGGGTTTAAGGTTTAGGTTTTAGATTTAGGGTTTAAGTTTTAGTTTAGGGTTTAGGGCTTAGTGTTTAAGGTTTTTTTTAATAGAGAAGAAATTCATATTCAACATTTCTTTTGTTCAGTTTCATCCACCAAGTAGCACCCTAAGGTTTCTAAGACATAACCGACAACATAGATCAAAAATGAGCTCACTTATAGGAAATAAAAACCCCTAGATAAGTAGAACCATCTTTACAATAAAGACATAGTTCCATAAGCAGCAGATCAGATTGACCATTCTTCAGTTTCTCCAGTTCCAATCAGAACCACCCCCACCTCTTCAGTAGCGGGATCGGCATCATATCCCCAATCTCTCCCTCCACCACCACCATGGCTATAACCACGTTGCTCCTCCCGCCTCCATAACCACCATTGCTCTGACCACCACCTCCATATCCACTAACACCTCCAGATCCCCCACCACCACTACGATAATCGCAGCCTCTGCCTTCCTCTACACTGCTAGATCTAGACTGAGCCTAGTTGATGGTGATGTTCCTGCCGTCAAGGTTCTGCACATTATTAGGGTTTAGGGTTTTGGTTAATTTAGGGTTTTGGTTAATTTAGGGTTTAGGGTTAGTTTAGGGTTTATGGTTTAGGGTTTAGGATTTATGGTTTTGGGTTTAGGGTTTAGGGTTGAAGGTTTTAGGTTTAGAGTTTATGGTTTAGGTTTTGTGGGTTTATTTTAGGTTTAAGGTTGGGTTTGGGTTTTAGTTTTTAGTTTAGGTTTAGGTTTAGGTTTAGGGTTTAGGGAGGGTTTAAGTTTAGGGTTTAGGTCATAAGATCAAGGTAGGTCAGGTTAGAGAAGATTTATTTTAGGGTTTAGGGTTTTTAGCAAACCCATGATTTAGTATTTTGTATTTTTATTTATCTGAGTTTATCTTATTTTTATTTCAATCAGGTTTATCTTATTTTATTTAGTTTAGTTTTATTTTAGCCTTTTTAGTAAGTTTTATCTTAGTCACTCAGTTTAGCCCAGGTCATGGTCATGTTTATTTACGAGCTCATTTTATCTTATAGGTGGGTTTGGGCCTCATGGTTGGGCCCAGGGTAGTGTCAGGCCTCAGGGTCATGTGATCAGGGGAGTTGTTCAGTGGGTTTAGTGGCCCATGCTCTGGGGCCTAGGGTCAGGCCTGAGTTGGGTTTATGGTCAGATCAGCAGGTTTAGGGTCCCAGGTAGTGTTGCAGGTTTAGGGTTGGTTTAGTTTAGGGCCTAGGGCCCAGGGCCTAAGATTTAGGGTAGAATCAGGATGGTTTAAAAAAAAAATTAAGCAACCTTATGTTTTAGGTTTATTTAGCTCACTTAGTTTTTTTTTTATTTATTTTATTTTATTTTTATTTTTATTTATTTTTATTTTTAATTTATTTTAGTTTTGTATTTTATTTTAGGTTTATTTCTTTAGTTTAGGTTTAGGCCTAGTTTTTGATTATTTTAGTCAGTTTAGTTCAGGTTTAGGTTTAGGTTTTGTGGTTTATGGTTTAGGGTTTATAGTTTAGGAGGATTTTAGGGTTGGTTAGGATTTGGGGGTAGGTTTAGGTTTAGGCAGTTTATTGTGTTTTATGAGTTTAGGTTTAGGGTTTAAGGTAGGTTTGAGTTTAGGGTTTAGGGTTTAGGTATGATTTTAGTATTTGGGTTTTTAGGGTCAGGTTTAACATTTAGGGTTTATTTTGTGTTTTTTTTATTTTATTTTAGTTTATGGATTTTGGTTTATATTAATAAAGACAAATTCATATTCAACATTTCTTCTTTTCGATTTCATCAACCAAGTAACACATCAAGTTTTCTAAGACACAAGCGATGACATAGATAAAAAATGAGCATGCATAGAGCAAATCCAAAACCTTAGATAACTATAATTGACACTACTATAAAGACATAGGTCCATAAGCAGCAGATCAGATCGATCGTTCTTCAATTTCTCCAATTCCCATCAGAATCATCCCGACCTGTCGAGTAGTGGGATCCACCATCATATCCCGATCAATCCCACCGCAGCCACCATGATTGTAACCTCTGTCGCTCCTCCCACTTCCATAACCACCATTGCTCCAACCACCACCTCCATATCCCCCACCACCACTACGATAGCCGCTGCCTCCACCTTCACCTCCATCGCTTGATCTAGATTGAACTTGGTAGATGGTGATGTTCTTGCCATCAAGATTCTGCCCATTCCTAGGGTTTAGGTTTATTTTTCAATTTATTTTGTTACTTCAGGTTTAGGGTTTGAGGTTTAGGGTTTAGGGTTTAGGGTTAGGGTTTGGGATTTAGGGATTAGAGTTTAGGGTTTATTCTTTAGGGTTTAGGGTTTAAGGTTAGGGTTTTGCATTTAGGGTTTAGTGGTTTGTTTTAGGTCTAGTGGTTTAGAGTTTATTTGGATTTTTTTTAGTTTTTATGTTTTAGGTTTAGGGTTTAGGTTTAGGTTTAGGTTGTTGTAGGTTGGGTTTATTTATTTAGGGTTAAAACAATTAAAAGTAGTTTAGGTTTGTTTACTTTATTTTTTATTTATTTTATTTTATTATTTTTATTTAGTTTTATTTTTAATTTTATTTAGTTTAGTTTATTTATTTTAGGTTTATTTATTTTAGTTTAGATTTTTTATTTTAGTTTATTTTTTAAGTTTAAATTTATTTTTTAGTTGAGTTTTATTTTTTTTATTTTTGTATTTTTAGGTTTAGGTTTTATTCTTTATTTTTAGGTTTAGGTTCTTATTTTATTTTTTTAGATTTAGATTTTAGGTTTTTATTTTAGGTTTATTTTTAGGTTTTTTTTTTTGTTTAGGTTTAGGGTTATTTTTAGTTTATTTTATTTTATTTAGTTTAGGTTTAGGTATTGGTTTAGGTTTAGTTTATTTTAGGTTTAGGTTTAAGTTTTATTGATTTTAGTTTAGTTTATTTTAGTTTAGGTTTAGGTTTATTTCATTTTTATTTCATTTTTATTTTAGGTTTAGGTTTTTTTATTTCTTTCTAGGTTTTATTTTTTATTTTTTTAGGTTTAGGTTTTTATTTTATTTTAGGTTTATTTTATTTTTATTTTATGTTTGACTTTTATTTTATTTAGGTTTTTTATTTTTGAGTTTAGTTTAGGTTTTTATTTATTTTATTTTAGTTTAGTTATTATTTTTTATTTTTTTTACTTTCTTGGTTTAGGTTTAAATTTAGGTTTTAGTTTATCTTTTATTTTATTTTATTTTATTTATTTTATTGGTTAGTTTTATTTATTTTTTTTTAGGTTTTATTTAGTTTAGGTTTAGCTTTGGCTTTAGGGTTTAGATTTTGGGTTTAGGGTTTGAGTTTAGGTCAGTTAGGGTTTGTGGTTTAGGGTTTAGGGTTTAGGTTTTAGGTTTTAGGTTTTAGGTTTTAGGTTTTAGGTTTTAGGGTTTAAGGTTTAGGGTTTTATGGTTTAGGGTTTATGGTTTAGGGTTTAAGGTATAGGATTTTTTAGGATTTTGGGTTTAGGGTTTATGGTTTAGGTTTAGGGTTCAAATTTTAGTTTAAGGTTTAGGGTTTTTGGTTTTTTTTTAACAAGGAACAAATTTAGATTGAACATTTCTTCATTTTGATTTCATCAACCAAGTAACACACCAGGTTTTCAAAGACACAAGTAACGACATAGATAAAAAATGAGCATGCATAGAGCAAATCAAAAACCCTAGATAATTAGAACCATCACTACTATAAATACATAGTTCCAAAAGCAGCAGATCAGTTCGATCGTTCTTCAATTTCTCCAGTTCCCATCAGAACCACCCTGGCTTCTCGAGTAGCGAGATCCAACATCATATCCCTGCTCTCTCCCTCCACCACCACTACGGTTGTAACCTCCATCGATCCTCCCACATCCACAACCACCACTGCTCTGACCACCACCTTCATATCCATCAACACTTCCAGCTCCCCCACAACCACTATGACAATCGATGTCTCTGCCTTTGCCTCCACCGCCATATCTAGACTGAGCCTGATTGACGGTGATGTTCCTGTCATCAAGGTTCTGTCCATTATTAGGGTTTAGGTTTATGTTTAGATTTATTAGGTTTTAGGGTTTAGGTTAACTTTTTAATTTATTTAGGTACTTCAGGTTTAGGTTTATGGTTTAGAGTTTAGGGTTTAGGGTTTAGGGTTTAGATTTATGGTTTAGGGTTTAGGGTTTAGGGACTAAGTTTAGGGTTTATGTTTTTTAGGGTGTAGGGTTTAGGGTTTGGCGTTTAGGGTTAAGGTTTAGGGTTTATAGTTTAGGGTTTAAGGTTTAGGATTTAGGGTTTAAGGTTTTTTTATAAATTAAGTAAACTAGTAGGTTTAGGTTTATTTAATATATTTAGTTTATTTTTTATTTTTTATAGTTTACTTTATTTTTAATATTTATTTAGTTTAGTTTATTTATTTTAGATTTATTTATTTTAATTTAGGTTTTTTATTTTAGTTTATTATTTAGGTTTAGGATTAAGTTTATGTTTATTCTTTAGAGTTTATTTTTTTAGTTTAGGTTTTATCTTTATTTTAGGTTTAGGTTTAGGTTTTCTTTATTTTAGGTTTAGGTTTTAGGTTTTATTTTAGGTTTATTTTAAGTTTTTTTAGTTTAGTTTAAGTTTATTTTAGTTAATTATTATTAGTTTAGGTTTAGGTTTAGGTTTAGGTTTATTTATTTTAATTTAGTTTATTTATAGTTTTAGGTTTATTGTATTTTTATTTTAGTTAGTTTTTTTTAGTTTGTTGAAGTTTTTATTTAGTTTTCTTTGGTTTAGTTTATATTTTATTGATCTATTTTTTAAGTTTAGTTTAGATTTTATTTTTTTCATAGTTTTTTATTTTTTTTTTTCTTTTAGGTTTATTTAGGTTTAGTTAATGCTTTATTATTTTTTGGTTTAGATTTTATTTATTTTGTTTTAGTTTTATTTAGTTTAGAAAGTTTTTTTTATGGTTTGGTTTATGGAGGTTTAGTTTTGTTTTGGGTTTAAGTAGTTTTTGGTTTTAGGGTTTAGGGTTTATGATTTTAGACTTTAGGGTTTAGGGTTTAGGGTTTTTAGGGTTTAGGGTTTAGGGTTTAGGGTTTAGGGTTTAGATTTTAGGTTTACGATTAAGGTTTTAGTTTAGGGTTTTTGGTTTTTGCTTTTTTGTTTTAATAGAGAATAAATTCAGATTCATCACTTCTTCTTTTTGATTACATTAACAAAGTAACACACCAAGTTTTCTAGAACACGTTTACATAGATAAAAAATGAGCACGATAGCAAATCAAAACCTTAGAGAACTAGAATCATCTACTAAAGACACAGTTCCATAAGCAATGACCGTTTTCTTTCTATAATTCCCACCGTAACCACCACTTCTTGAGTAGTAGATCCACCATTTTATCCTCAACCTCTCCGCCACCACCACCAGAACCTCCTCCACTCCTACCGCCTCCATAACCACCACTTGCTACCACCACCTCCATATCCAAGACCACTATCCTTCACCTTCACCTCTACTACTAGATCTAGACTGAGCCTAGTTGACGGTGATGTTCCTGCCATCAAGGTTCTACCCATTCTTAGGGTTTAGGTTTATTTTTTAATTTATTTAGTTACATTAGGTTTAGGGTTAAGGTTTAGTGTTTAGGGTTTAGGGTTTAGGGTTTAGGGTTTAGGGTTTAAGGTTAGTGTTTAAGATTTATTGTTGATGGCTTTTTAGGTTTATAGTTTAGGATTGTAGGTTTTGGGTTTAGGGTTTAGGTTTTAAGGTTTAGGATTTATGGTTTATGGTTTTATTTTAAAAAATTAATTAAACTGGTAGGCTGAGGTTTATATAGTTTATTTAATTTATTTTTTATGTTTTTTAGTTTATTTTATTTTATTTTATTTAGGTTTATTTATTTTTTATTTAGTTTAGTTTATTTAATTTAGGTTTATTTATTTTAGTATAGTTTCTATTTTAGTTTATTTTTAGGTTTAATAGTTAGTTTTATGTTTATTTTTTTTATTTTAGGTTTTAATTTTTTCTTTAGATTTAGGTTTTATTTTAATTTTAGGATTAGGTTTTTTTTATTTTTTATTTTGTTTTATTTTATTTTATTTTAGGGTTTTTATTTTATTTTATTTAATTTAGGTTTAGGTTTAGGTTTAGGTTTTACTTATTTTAGTTTAGGTTTAGTTTTATTTTTATTTTATGTTTAGGTTTTTTTTAGGGATTAGGCTTAATTTTCTATTTATTTTTAGGTTTTAATTTGGGTATTTTTTTTAAGTTTTTTATTTAGTTTATATTTAATTATTTTATTTTATTTTTATCTTGGTTTATTTTGTTTTTTTAGTTTCATTTAGGCTTTATTTATTTTATTTTAGTTTATTTTTTATTTTTTAAGTTTAGGTTTAAGTTTTAGTTTAGGTTTTATTTTATTTTATTTTATGTTTAGTTTTTTATTTATTTTATTTTAGGTTATATTTAGCTCAGTTTACATTTTTATTTTGGCTGGGTTTGTGAGTTTAGGGCTCAGGGTATTTTTGGGAGGTTTAGGGTTTAGGGTCAAGGCCTGGGGTTACAGCCCAGCCATGGGGTTTAGGGTTGTGGTCAGGCCCAGGGTGAGCCTGGGTGTGAGTTTAGTTCAGTGGTGGCCCAGCTCAGGCCTGGTTTGGCCTGGGTTTAGTGAGTTTAGGGCTCAAACCCAGGCCTGGGGTGGATTAGGGTTTAGATTAGATCTTTAGGGTTTACCAACCAGCAGGTGAAGTATTTAGTTTTATTTTATTTTATTTATTTTCTTTTATTTATATTCTTGATTTTATTTAGTTTAGTTTATTTATTTATTTATTTAGTTTTATATTATTTTAATGTGGTTTAGTTTATGTTTATTTTGAAGTTTAGTTTTATTTTATTTTATTTTTATTTAGGTTTTATTTTCATTTTAGTTTAGGTTTAGTTTTAATTTTTTTTTGGTTTAGGTTTTAGGTTTTGTTGGTTTTGTTTTTAGTTTAGGTTTATAGGTTTATATTTGATTTTAATTAGTTTAGGGTTTAGGTTTATTTTATTTTAGTATAGTTTTATGTTTATTTTATTTTTTTTATTTTAGGGTAAGGTTTTTTTTTAGTTTTGGGTTTAGGTTTTACTTTTTATTTATTCTTAGGTTTTATTTTCTATTTTTTAGGTTTAGGTTTATATTTAGTTTTTATTTTATTTTATTTTAAGTTTATTTTGTTTTTATTTTACATTTATTTTTTATTTTAATTAGGTTTATTTTATTTTTTTAGTTAGTTTAGGTTTTTATTTATTTTATTTTAGTTTATTTTCATTTTTTATTTTATTTTATTTTTGGGATTAGGTTTAGGTTTTTATTTTATTTATTTATTTATTTTATTTAGGTTTAGGTTTTTTTATTTATTTTTTTTAGGTTTTATTTAGTTTAGATTTAGATTTTTAGGGTTTAGGGTTTAAGGTTTAGGGTTTAGGTTTAGGGTTCAGGTTTTAGTTTAGGGTTTAGGGTCTTTGTTTTTTTTTAACAATGAACAAATTCATATTCAATATTTCTTCTTTTCGATTTCATCAACAAACTAACCAACCAGGGAAGTGGGTAATCAAATGACCTCCTTGGCTCTAGCTCAGGTTCCCTGGATGTCTAGATTATATACCCATTACCATTCAATCTTATATAAATCAACACATGAATAGAGGAAAGAGAGCTCAACATTCATAAACTTAAGCTATAAGCACATGCATTTCTTATTTATTTATAACTAGCATCATAACACATTTTTATTCATTTATAAGCTTTTGAAAAATACATTTCAATTTAATAGTCATAATAGCTACCCATATATTAAATTAAATCGACACATGCAAGCTTACATAAAGGAAATCATTTTTATTTTACTTGAATTTGAAAAGATGGATGCATGAATTCAAATGACATACCAAATTTAACATGATTAGAAAAAGGACAATCAAATATATGCATGTGATTCATTCAACCAAACTAGTTCTTAAGGATAATGAAATCAAATAAGATTATTTAAAGCAAACCAAAGCATCTTTTTTAATTAAGTTTTGGATTTGATTTGATTTAAAGAGGAAAAGAGAAATCATCACTTGTTGTTTTAAACCCTTTCCCCATTAGTGATTTGATTTAATTTAAGAATATGTAATTAAGTTGATTTTATGGGTTGATTAAGTTGAACCCTTAATTAGATGAATTAATTATCTTTACCTATGTCACCTTAAAATAATTAACTAAATAATTATGAGCCAATATGATATGCATGGAAAATAAACTTGCAATGATCTTAGGAAATAAAAGGGGCCTAATGCAATGGGCTCATGATTAATAGTTAATTAGATTATAGGACTTAATTAATTACTCTTATGGTTTTCCCACACATGTAGACTAACCATAATTTCATTAAACTCCTTTTAGGTTATTAAACACAAAAAATCTACCCCATTATTTAAATGGTATGTGATTATGATTTCAATGAGTAAGTGATTTAATTAATTAGTTAAATCTTAATTAATTTCATTTTAGAAAAGGGTGAAATGAACTTAGGGAAAGGGGTCCCAACCCTATTCCTTAGTTCACTTACTGTTGAATAATGATTAATAAATTTAATTAACCAATTTATTATTGTTCATGGGTTAATAAGTCATTAATTAACATAGAAGAGCAGTTAAGGTTTAATTAGTCAATTTTATTAATTAATTGAGCAATAAATCCCAAGAAAATCATGGGAGGTAGAGGTCATCTCATTAAATTAACACACAAAATTTGTGATTAATTGCTAAAGTAATTAAAATGTAATCAAGCTAATTAAATTTATAATTAAACCTTAATTACCATTCAAAATTAGTTAAGATCATTTTTAATTAATTCTCCTCTGAAATACCTTTAAAATGTGTATTTATTTGCATTTTTATTTCTCTATATTGTTTATGATTTTTAGAAGTTTCAGCCATTAAAAATGATTAATTAAGCCTATTTAAAGCTTAATCCTATTGGCGTCACATGGCGCGCTGACGCGACATGCTTTCCACGTGGTGCTGCAGGATTGACTACTTAAAACTTATCCAACTCAGTGTCTATGTGGTGGTGGCAGACAAGT
This sequence comes from Cymbidium sinense, assembly GCA_021442155.1. Classification (NCBI taxonomy): domain Eukaryota; kingdom Viridiplantae; phylum Streptophyta; class Magnoliopsida; order Asparagales; family Orchidaceae; genus Cymbidium; species Cymbidium sinense. The sequence goes on along the minus strand of CM038222.1, from coordinate 42,362,676 downwards.
TTTCTCATCCACCATCCGATCTTAGATCGGACGACTATGATTAATCTCACAACTTAATAAGATTAAATCAGATCGATCTAGCATACATAATCCCAACCCTCCATTTTGATCATGTGGAATGGACGGTGCCTAATCTAACGTCATGCGACTGAGGGAGAATGGAGTCCATCTTCCATTGCTCACTTGATCCGAGCTTACTCGAGCTCGGATCAACTCCAAAAGGATCTCACACCTTCATTGCATCGATCGAAGGGGATCCAACGATCAAGATCACATGAGATAAAAGTTTTCTTCAAAAATCTCCAACACATTTTTGGCTAAGGAACAGTTTTGGAAACATACCTCACTGGAGCTCAAGACCGACAGCTCAAATGATTGAGGAAGCTTCATCTAGTAGAAATGAAGCCCTGTTGAGCAACAATTGGATCAATTCCTTGATGTTCACATGGAAGGCTAGGAACCGATGATTTGGAGCTCAGCTTTGATCGAAGTCCCACCTCCGGTGCTCAAAAATCTTGGGAGATGATTTGTTCTTGCTCAATGAGGCCTAGAGAAGGTGTGTTCAAAGTTAATTTGAGTTTGATAGAGAAATGAGGAAGTTAGGTTAGAAATGGGAGGTGTCATGTTTCGGGATGAACGAGAATGATATTTTTCGATCGAGAAATGAGCTTGTGCGCTTAGGGATTGTCTTTAGTGGCTCATCTTGGGTAGCTAAGACTCTGAAGAATGATTTTTGTGAGTGTGTTTGAGTGGAAATGAGGGGGTATATAACCCCCTTCATCTTGATCAGACGGTGGGATCGAGTTTGACTTTTAGTGGCCTTCCGACCATCTCAAGGAGTCATTGGAGGAGGTGAGCTTCTGGAGGTAGCAAGGAGGAATCATGGGTGGGGTTTCAAATGCTCCAATGGGGAGGGTGAGGTGATTTCACCTCCATGACTCATTTGACCCAACCCCCCCCTGGGTCGTCGGTAGTGTCCGCCTAGGTAGACCATTGGGGAGATTACCAAGTGGCCAAGGAATGAAATGACCACTTACATAGGTGATTTATCTCATGTGATGCCCTTGAACCAAGGGTAGAATGATCATTTGGCATTGGATTTGATTTGGGTAGATTTGAAATGACCCAAAAGTGGGTTACCTAAATTCCAAGTCAATTGGAGTTGATTTGGTTAGGTTTGGTTCAATTTGACTCACTTAGGTCAAATTAAGTTAGGTTGGGTCAAGTTGACCAATTGGTAAAATTGTGCCAAACTAAGGGTTGGGTCAAGTTCATATGATCATTTGGGATGCTTTGGTTTAATTGGTTTAGTTTAGTTTGGCTTAGATTTTATTTTGGCTCATTTAAATTCATTTGGGTCAAATGGGTTTAGTTGAACAATTTAACTAAATTGGCCAACTTGGCTTGGGTTGGGTGTTGGTTTGGGTTTAGTTGATCAATTGAAGATGATTTTAGGCTTCGATTTTGATTAATTTGGATTTGGTTTTGATTTAGGCCAACTTGAACCTTTAGGTCAAATTGGGCTAAGTAGGCCAATTGGGTTTAATTGGGTTCAATCATGGCGTTGGTCAAGTTCAACAATTAATTTGGAATGAACTTGGGCCATTGGTTGCAATCAATTTAATTTATATTTTGATTTGACCTAATTTGGTTTTTTTAGGTCAATTTGGCTCAACTTGGGTCAAGAGGGCCAAATGGGTTTGGTTTGACTTAATTGAAGGTGAAGTCATATTCAAATATTGATTTTGATTAGATATGAATCATAGGTTTCAAGGGATTTGGCTTAGGTTGCAATTTGGCTAGTTTGGGTTCATATTGGTTAAGAGGTTGAATTGGTCAAATGACCAAGTTCACTTGGTTTGACCCAGTTTACGATAATTAATCAACATAAGGTGATCAACATTCACGATGGGAGGTTTTGATGGGCTTGGTTCAATCCAATTTGAGAACTCACTCAAATTGGCCACTTTGGGTCAAGTGGACCAATTTGGGTTTGATTTTGGCTTGAGATTGATTAAGTTGAGTATATATGGATTTGGGATTGATATATAAAATCAATTGCAATTGGCTTGGGTTCAAATGAGTTTTGGTTCATTTATACATTTGAAGTCAAAAGAGTTAAGTTGGGTTTGACTTGAGTTGATTTTGGTTTGACTTGATGATTGTAGATTTCATTTATATTTGTAAATATGATTGAATGTATGATTGATTCATGAGAAAATCAATTGAATTTGGGTTTTGGAAAAAGGAATTTGGCTAAGTCCATCGAGTTGGGTCATGTGGCTTAGATTTGTATTTTGATTTGGTTTGATTTAGTTTTGAAGATTTAAATATATATTTTATTTAAATTTGTGAAGATGATTAAAATTATGATTGATATGTGCGAAAATCAATTGAGTTTGACTTGATTTGGATTAAGATTTGGCTAATTTCACGGGATAGGTCATATGGCTTAGGAAGGGTTTTGATTTAGTTTTAATCATTTGAATATAGATTTGATTTATATTTAGGAAGATGATTGAAGATATAAATTGATTATGAGAAAATCAATTGATTTTGGATTGATTTGGATTAAGATTTGGCTAAGTCTATGAAATAGGTTATATGACTTAGGAAAGGTTTCATGTTTGGATTTGATTATGGGCTTCAATCATTTGGTTTTGGAACTTGGGTTTGGATTTGGATTTTAATTTTGATGTTTGAATTGAACTTGAGGTTTGGTTTGAGAAGGTGAACATGGATTGGATTGCATTGTAGGGTAGTTAGTTTATCCTATTCCTTAAGGCATAACCTAATCCTATGGTTAACCCTTCTAAATCTTTAGGCTTAGGTTAAGTGTTTACCTGATTGTTAGAAGTGTCTTATGACTAGGGAACTCTTAGTGTCTAAAATACTCTTAAGTCCAAGGTGGGAAGATTGAATCTGCACTCCAAAAGTGAGGTCAACAGGCCTTAGAATCCATAGTGTTGCCCTTGGACATAGATGATTTGAAGACCGAAGCCAAGTTTCACATTATAGACTCAGATACATCTTTCAACCCTTTGCTTGGGAGACTATGGATATGTGAGAATAACATATTTCCATCCTCTATACATCAGTGTATGAAGTTTGAGAGAGGAGGGATCATCTACCGTGTCAAAGAAGATATCAAGCAATTTACAGTTCACGAGGTTGGCATATCTGAGGATGCGGCTTACTACCTCCCTCAAAATCGATAAGTCTATTCTCATGAACATGGCCATAGTTTAAAAATAAAAGAAAAAGAAAAAGAAAAAGAAAAATAAATAGAAAAAGAAAAAGAAAAGAAAAGAGAAAATGAAAAAAAGGGAGCAGAAATAGACTTAGAGGAGGAAGTGGAGCCTGACATTAGACTCCACCCACGCATGCTCTCTAATCAACATATGGGTAGGATGATCGACCTCCACCGCAGAGAGAGTTAGAGGTAGTCCTAGGGGTGGAAAATCTCACTACCCAATAAGATATGTCCCATACTGAGTACACTATCCATATAAGACTTAGAATCTAGTTCATATGATGAGTCTTATATGGTTAGCACACCAGCCAACTCTTCTCAGTAGTAGATTCCCTTGGAGGTGACACTTAAGCTAGATGAAGATGAAGACCAGTCTCAGAAGCAAAACATAAGTGTATCCAAGTCTATATGTGAAATAGTTAGGCATCAGTTGGGAAACTTAGCTCTAACCCCACTTTCCTCTCAAAAAGTTGATGGTTTAGTAGTTAACGAAGCCCCTAAGTCATCCACAGGTGTGAAGACTTAGAGATTCTTTCTGGAAGCATCATTCTCAAGTCAAAAAGTTGATATAGAACTTGAGAATGATTCTTATAAAAATTTAATAGAATTATCTTTTGATTGGTACTTGCACTGTGTTCATAATTTAGCAAAGAAATGGTTAATCTCACACACTTGGTGAAAGCACAGGTCAGACTACTTCGAAAAAATATGTAAGAACAAATGCAAAAGCTCTCAATCAAGACTGAGACTAGGATTCGGTACAGTGGGTCTAGTTAATGATGATGATTACTACTTAGCCATCACCAATCATTTGGAATATGATAGGTTGTTTTGAAATCACATTACTCATATGAGAAGCTGTGCTTAGAAACTTTAGATTATCCAAATGATTTAGAAGTCGAAGATGCACTGCTAGAGTTCGAAGAATAGATCAAGTCAACCATCGATGTGCTCAAGGAATCAACTTAGGAACTGAAGAAGATCCACGCTCGACATACATCAGTTCTTTATTGAATGAAATTTAAACCAATGACTTAGTTAGACTATTAACTAAGTTTAAGGACTAATTTGCATGGAGTTATGAAGAGATTCCTGAATTGGCTCCTAATGTAGCAGTCCATAAACTAGCAATAGAGCCTACTGCTAACCCTATCAAGCAAGCTCCTAGACGCATGCCATTAGACATAGAGCAACAAGATATTTATGAACTCAAGAAACTGATCAATGTTGGCTTTATCCGAGAAGAAAAATACCCTACCTGGTTAGCTAGCATCATCCCAGTTAAGAAAAAGAATGGTCAAATTCATATATGCGATAATTTTAGATATTTAAATAAGACATGTCCAAAAGATGAATTTCTACTACCAATCCCAGAGCTGATGGTAGACATTGCCTCATCTCATGTAATATTCTCTTTAATGGATGGCTCTTCTGGATATGAACAAATAAAGATGGTTACTAAAGATGAAAGAAACACTACATTTAAACCCCAATCAGAATCTATTGCTATAAGTTCATGCCTTTCAGCCTTAAAAATGTCATTGCTACATACTAGCGGGCTATGAAGCAAATCTCTGACGAACTCATTCATCATCAAGTCGAGTGCTATGTCGATAATCTTGTGGTCAAAAGTAGAAAAAAGGAAGACCACCTCTTTGACTTGAGAGTAGTTTTCGAACAGTTAAGATAATTTAACCTCAAAATGAACCCCCTAAAGTGTACATTTGGAGTAGCTTCAAGAAAATTCCTTGGGTTCATTGGACGACTCTAGGGAATTGAAATCGATCCAAAAAAGATCAAGGCAATATTAGAAATGCCACCCCTTAAAAATTTAACTCAACTTAGATCATTCCAAGGATGGTTGGCGTATCTAAGATGCTTTATATCCAACCTATCAAGATGATGTCAGCCATTCTTGGCACTTGTCAAAAAGGATGACAAGTTCAAGTGGGATGATAAGTGTGGGCATGCCTTCGAAGAAATCAAGCATTAATTGATGATGCTGTTGATTTTAGCAGTGCCTATCTCAGGAAAGCCGCTCATACTAAACACTACTAGGTTAGACGACTCTTTTGGTGCTTTTTTGGCCTAAGCTAATGACGAAGAGATGGAAAATGCACTCTACTACCTCAGCCATCGTCTAATCCCTATTTAGGCAAATTATCCACCCATTAAGAAGCATTGCTTAGCTTTAATCTCTGCATCCCAAAAGCTAAAGAACTATATGCTTTCTCATAAGGTGAACTTAATCTCTAGGATCAATCCATTAAAGTATCTCATGACACGATGAACACTATCTAGATAGTTGGCATGATGGTCCATGATCTTCTCATAGTTTGACATTACCATCGTACCCTTTCATGTGGTGAAAGGACAAGCGCTAGCAGATTTCTTGGCAGCACACCCACTTCCTGCTGACTCTCTACTTAGTGATGATCACCCCGATAAACAAATCATGAAATTAGAAGATACTAGCATTCACCATTGGGAGATGTACTTTGATGGTGCGGCTTCCTCTCAAAGAGGAGAAGAACCACAATCTACTATTCCAGGAAAGGTAGGGGCAGGAATAGTTCTCTTAACTCTGGACCATGGTGTGATAAGATTATTATAGCATCTATCTAATCCTTGTACCAACGACGAAGCTAAATATGAGGCTCTGATTGTCAGTTTAGATTTATCCATTACTCTAAGCATTCAAAACATTAACATCTTCAGGGATTCTCAGCTAGTTATCAACCAAATCGCTGGGTCCTATAAGGTTATAAAGCCCAACCTCCATGACTACCACAAGTACACCATGGAGTTGTTGGCCCAAATCCCAGATGTTACCATTTATAAGATTCCTCGAGGAGAGAACATAATAGCGTATGCCTTAGCCAAGCTTGCCAAGGAGTTAGCATGTCCATAGGATGAGTCTGTATCAATAAAAGTCCAAAATTACAAGTCTCATCCCTTATTGATATTGAACTCATCAAAAAGTACTCTCTTAAAGGGGAGGTTGCCATTTGCTAAGAAGGATGAGGAGTTAGATTGGAGGCAACCATTCATGGATTACCTAAATAATGGCAAACTACCTCAAGAGAAGTTCCAAGCCCATCAGATGAATCAGAGAGCACTTATAGCGATGGTCTTTCAATCATATGTGGTTACGTTGTTTATATAAGCATGAAGCCCATAAGATCGTGATCGAGGTACACTCAGGATTATGTAGAGCCAACCAATCCGGTCTGAAGATGAAATCCAAGATCAAAAGACTATGATACTACTGGCCATCGATAATCAAAGATTGCATGGATACGGCTAGGCGATGCCACCAATGTCAAATAGATGATATGATCCTACATTAATCGCCCAATATTCTACATCTTACATTTGCCTCATGGCCATTCGAGTGTTGGGGTACCAACATCGTGGGTCCAATTGATCCTCCTTATTCAAGGGTCATCAATTCATCTTAGCTACTACTGACTATTTTTCCAAATGGGCGAAGGCGATTTCGCTCAAAGAGGTCATAGCTCAGTTCCAGTTTTTTAGGAACCATATCATATATAGGTTTGGTGCCTTGCTGAATTATATCTAATAATGGTACTGCATTCAAGTGAATTGATATCAATAACTTCTACCATTAACTACCCGAGGGCAAATGGCTTAGCAGAAGCCTTCAACAAAACTCTCATCCAAATACTGAAGAAGACACTCGATAGCAACAAGCGATAGTGGCATGAGCAGTTAGTTGAAGCCTTGTGGGCCTATCACACCACATATAAAACTCCAACTCAGTCTACTCCTTTCTCCTTACTGTGTGTGTCTAAAGTCATTCTACCATTAGAAGTCCAGCTCCCATCACTAAGAATGAACGTGAATAGCAAGATCACAACAGAGTAGAATGCTAAGCTGCAGTTAGTAAAGTTCGAAGGTTTGCAAGAGAGACGCCTGTGAGCATGACAAAACCTCATGTAATACAAATCTAAAATGATTCAAGCTCATAATAAGTTGGTCTATCCTAGAGCTTTTTTAGTATGAGAGCTTATTTTAGTTCTAAGGAGACCTATTGTTGCCCGTTGTAAGATGGGAGGCAAGTTTGAACCCACTTGGGAAGGGCCTTTTGCCATAGATAAGAACTACTAAGGAGGATCTTAACAGCTTATTAATCATAAGGGAGAGCGCCCAATGCTTCCAATCAATTGGCTCTACTTAAATAAATATTATAAATTATGTTTAAAAATAATTATCATTAATGAAAATTCTATTTTGAATTTAATCTCTTACATGTTGAAAGTATTCTTGTTTGTGAATCCACCACGATGTGTTTAGGGTAGGTGTAAGGAACCTAAGTGGCATGTTATCCTTCATCGATACAACACAAATGCAAACTATACACAAACATATAAAATAAACACATCTTTTATCTCAGGCTATTCTGAGTTGAGATAACGCCCCCAATGACACTCACTCAATAGCCGCTCTAAGTCGGGTTGATGTGCTACCCTACTAGTGTGTCCCTCCAATGGTTTTCTTGCTTTGGAGGATCTAAGTCTGCTATGTTATCCTTCCTTACTTGGCCACTACACACTAGCGAGCACCTGGTTAGTTTGGTAGGCCTTACTGAGTGGCTGGTAAGCTATCTCATGTTGGCTTCATTTAAGAGGATGTGAGCCTGGTATGCTTTCATCTTATATTAGCCTTAGTTCACTAACTAGGTCAAGTTTATTTGAGGTTTAGGATAAGTATCCTAGTAGTTCCTTCCCTCCTAATGGCTTTAAGTCTGACTCCAGTCCTTCCTCGGGGTTCCCTGCTTAGTAGTCACTATAGGTCAGAAAATATATGTCCCGTCGATGACAGACTATCTCGATGATCAGTTCCACTTGGAAAGTTGTAAGCCTACACACTTTCTTTCTAGATTGATCATTGCACACCAATGAGCACCATAGGTTGGTTGGTTCTCACTATGTTGATGGATACACCACTCATGCTGATGGGTACACCTTAGGTTGGTTGGTTCTCACACATTAGGATACACCACTCATGGTAGATGTAAGTCTGCTATGCTTTCTCCTTGAGTTGGCCATTGTACACCAATAGGCTTTCTTTTCTAGGGCTCAGGATAACGCCCTTAGCAACACCTCCCCTGTTGACACTATATTTGGATCACATCCTTTGTGACCCCATTTAGACACTATCTGGTTTACTATCGGATTGGACAGTTCCCCTTTCCTAGTAACCTCCCCTATGGTTGGAGAATCTATCTTGTGGATGTGCAGATTCTCTCTTGGTCTAGTAAATTTGAGGTAGGTCAAGGCTGACATAGCCCCTTCTTAGTGTGGTCCCTCACACACCAACAGGGTCCATGCAAACATATAAATAAAATATATTTTCACTTGTGGATATGTAAGACATCCCTAGCTGTACCTTTTTTCAAGCAGGCATCTTATCTTTAGGGCAGTGTTTGCAGAACTCTTTATAGGAATCGCTTGACTACACTTGTGTTGATATAAATCGCAGATTCACTCGAGTCCCTAAGTTGGGTTCTATTTGTTGTGCTACCAACAAGTAACCTTAGTTGTTCCTTGCTTTAGATGTTGGTTTAGCCTCCTTCCTAGCATAGCACAATCAAAGGCAACCCCTTAGGTTGGCTAGCTCTACCCCATGGTTAGTAGACTATCCCTTTGGATTTGTAAATCTGAGATAAGTCTGATATAGCTTCTTCTTAGTGGGTCCATCGCACACCGACATGGTCCATAAATTAAATCAATCAAATTTGACTGACCTCACATTCCCAGTGGATATGCCCTCAATTCTAAATCAAACTACACCAAACAAGCCATATCAAATCATATAAAATTAAGATAAAATTAATCTTGACTACTTTTGAGTTAACATAAGTCCCCAGCAGCATTCACGCAGTAGTCGCCCTATGCCAAGTTCAATTTATTGTGCATCCAATAGGTCACCCTAGTGGTTGTTCCTCACATTGGAAGATGTAAGTCTGATATGCCTTCTTCTTAAAGTAGTCATTACACACTAAAAGGAAACCCCTTAGGTTGGCTAGCTTTACCCCACAGCCAGTAGACTATCCATTTGGATTTGCAAACCTGTGGTAGGTCAAAGCTAATTTAGGCCCTTTTTAGTGAGTCCATCGCACACTGATAGGCTCCATACATTAACTCAGATTAAATTAAACCGATCTAATTTTCTTAAGTGGAGTTAAATCATACCCTTCTCCCTAATGGATCCCCAAATCAATTATAAACTCATCAAGCAAACAAATTTAATTCAAAACCAACCTCCCTAGTGGAGCCAAACTAAACCAACTCTCCCAGTAGAGTCTAAATCATAGAAATCTAACAAAACTCTTATTCCCAGTGGATACATCCCTAAATAATTCTATTAAATCAAACTCAAATTGTAATCCCCAACGGATAGCTCGAACTTGCTTCCCTAGTGGAAGGTTCATATAACCGATCCCTTGCAGACTCGAGCCCATATCTCTTACAGGTGTGCCTCCACATCAATTAAAACAAAGAAATTAAAGTTGATTCATTCTTAATCTTACCTAGATTATAGATTCTGATCCCCAACGGACCTTCTTTCCACAAATCATGTAATAAAATCAAATTCAAACCTTATCCCCAATAGATTTTCTTCTTTTATGACCTCGACATAGACCCCTCACATGTCATGTCCAATGCATTTGTGATCCCCTGATCTCCTCCATGTCCCACATGGAATTCTCATCAAATCTTATTTCTTCTTATGCACACCTTTAATACTTCAACCAAAAGCCTAACAATGTATTCGCCAAATTACATCATATTAACATTGTTATCAACATTTTATGATTTGATAGTAAGCTCAAAATAACATACAATATCATGCTAAACATATTATAAAGTGAATTAACATATATTATATTATAATATATAATGTTGTACTATAATTTGCTATAATATAATATATTGTCTAACATTACACCTCATTAGAATCACTTAAAAGGAACAAATAACAAAATTTTCTCAAAATATGAATAATGTTCATTTTGGATGTAAAATTATTATTTTCTATTAGAAATGGCACAAAATAGCAAAATTTTGGTGTTCCTTCTTGGTGTGTGCCATGAATTTGGCCAAATTCTTTCATCTTAACCTTCAAATTAACATTTTTGTGAGTTTGACCCAATGTACTATAACAAAAGTAAAACATACTAAATTGTAAAATAAGATTTAGTAACACACCACCACATTCATATATATGTGAAGTTATATTGTTATGTACATTATATTTTAATATGCTTTCATATATTAGATTATCTTACATTTCACCTTTAAATGAATCACTTTAAGCAAAAAAATTACAGTGTGAATTACACCTCATTAGAATTACTTAACAGGAACCAATGATAAAATTTTCTCAAAATCTGAGTAATGTTTATTTTGAATGTAAAATTATTATTTTTCTATTAGAAATGGTACAAAATAGCATAATTTTGGTGTTGCTTCTTGGTGTGTGTCTTGAATTTGGCCAAATTTTTCATAATAATAATGTTTATTTTTGTTCTATTAGAAATGGCAAAATATCATAATTTTCATGCTGCTTCTTTGTGTGTGGCATGAATTTGGCCAAATTCTTCCATCTCAACCATCAAATTAACATTTTTGTGAGTTTTGACCTAATGTATTATAACAAAAGTAAAACATACTAAAATGTAAAATAACATTTAGTAACACACCACCACATTCATATGTATGTTAAGTTATATTGTTATGTACATTATGTTTTAATATGCTTTCATATTATATATTATCTTACATTACACCTTTAAATGAATCACTTCAAGAAAAAAAAATTTTATAAAGTTTGGTTGAAAATGAACATTTATTTTGAATGCAAAATTACATTCTTTTGATTAAATGTCACACCATAGCACACCCCCAATGATGCTCTTATAATTTGGCCAAATCCCATCATCTCAACCTATAAATTTGTATTTTTATGAATTATACTAGTACAAACTCCACCACATCATACTATAACAAACTAAAATATGCTAAATAATAAGTAGTTATACACAATAGTATGCTATAATGCATGATGCTACACTATGTTATGGCATCCTATATTATAATACACTATAACATATTATATTATATTGCTTATCACATCACAAGGGATTCCTTAAAATAAAAAATCATAAAATTACTTTAAATAATAAAAAACTATATATTTTAGTAGTATCATTTACATATTTTAAATTGAAACAATATATTATGATGCCATGCTCTACCTATTTGAATTTGGCTAAATTCTGCCATTTTAAAGTCCAAATCAACATTTTTATAAATAATGCTAGTGTATGCTCGACTGCATGATTGTAAAATACTAAAAGAATTTAAACTATAAAATCTTACTTTTTAGACAACAAGTGGTGTAGCACACCTTTGGTACTACAACCTAATTCCCACTTCAAATTTAACAAATTTCATCGTCTCATTTATTAAATCAATATTTTTAGGATTTATATTTATATAGACTATAAGGCACAATACCATAATATAGTAAAACATTTCAAAACATCTTATAACATCCAAAAACACATCACTACATGCTCAAATATATAATGTTACATTATACTATAATATATGGTATTATAATATAATTTAGGGTTATGGTTTAGTGTATTCAAATCTGTAAAAGTCAAGGGAAAGTCTCTTGAAGACATTTTCTTTAACTACCATAACTATGTTAGGATTAGGTCATTCTTTAGATCTACTCCTAATGACATCTTTATTCAAGGTCTAGGGTTTAGGATTTAGTGTTAGGGTTTAAGGTTAGTTTATGGTTTAGGGCTAATTTAGGGCTTTGAGTTTAGGGTTTAAGGTTTGGGGTTTAGGTTTAGGATTTAGGGTTGTAGGTCTTAGGGTTTAGGGTTTAGGGTTTTAGGGTTTGGTGTTTAGGGTTTATGGTTTTAGGGTTTAAGGTTTAGGGTTTAGGGTTTAGGGTTTAGGGTTTAGGGTTTTTAGGGTTTAGGGCTTAGGGTTTAGGTTTTAAGTTTAAGGTTTAAGTTTTAGTTTAGCATTTATGGTTTAGGGTTTAAGTTTTTTTGCTAATAGAGAACAAATTTGGATTCAACATTTTTTCTTTTTGATTTCATCAACCAAGTAGCACCCTATGTTTTCTAAGACACAAGCAATGACATAGATAAATAATGAGCATCCATAGAGCAAATCAAAATCCCTAGATACGTAGAACCATCTCTACTGTAAAGACATAGTTCCATAAGAACTAGATCAGATCGGTCATTCTTCAATTTCTCTAGTTCCCATCAGAACCACCCCAGCCTCTCGAGTACCGGGATTCGCCATCATATCCTCAATCTCTCCCTCGACCATCAGCACGATTGTAACCTCTGTCACTACTCCCACCTCCATATCCACCTGCACCTCCAGATCCACCACCACCACTACAATAACCTCACTACCTTTCACTCCACCACTGCATCTGGGACTGAGCCTAATTTGATGGTGATATTCTCAGGTCCGCCATTCTTGGGGTTTAGGTTTAGGGTTTAAGGTTTAGGGGTTTAGGTTTAGGTTTAGGGTCAGGTTTTAGGGTTTAGCATTTGTGGTTTAGGATTTAGGGAGGGTTTAGGTGTAGGGTAGGTTTGGTTTGGGTAGGTTTAAGGTTTTAGGTTTAGGGTTTAGTTTAGGTTATAGTTTAAGGTCAGGTTTAGGGTTTAGGGTTAGTTTGTTGTGGTTAGGTTTAGGATTTGTTTTAGGGTCATTTTTTAAAATTAAGCAAACCAAGTAGGTAGTTTATTTAGTATTTTTTTTTTTTTTTAGTTTATTTTATTTATTTAGGTTTATTTTTATTTTATTTAGTATAATTTATTTATTTTAGGTCAATTTATTTTAGTTTATGTTTTTTACTTTAGTTTATTTTTTAATATAATTTTATTTTTATTTTATTTTTTAGATTTAGGTTTTGTTTTTGATTTTTAGGTTTAGGTTTAGGTTTCTATTTTATTTTTTTAGGTTTAGGTTTTTATTTTAGGTTTATTTTTAGATTTAATTTTGTAGTTTAGGTTATTTTTTTATTTTATTTATTTTATTTTATTTAGTTTAGGTTTAGTTTATTTATTTTAGTTTATTTTATTTTATTTAGGTTTAGATTTTTTTTATTTTATTTTAGGTTTATTTTTAGTTTAGGTTTTAGGTTTATTATTTTATTTAGGTTTATTTTAGATTTAGGTTTTTATTTTCTTTTATTGTAAGTTTATTTTATTTTTAGTTTTTATTTTATTTAGGTTTTTAATTCATAAGTTTATTTTATTTTTGAGTTTTATTTAGGTTTTAATTTATTTTATTTTAGTATTTTTTTATTTTTTATTTAATTTTATTTTTAGGTATAGACTTAGGTTTTAATTTTATTTTATATTTTTATTTTACATAGTTTAGTTCTTTATTTATTTTGTTTTGTTTATTTAGTTGGTTGTGGTTAAGTTTTAGGGTAGGATCAGGTTAGGCTCAGGGTGTGCTTTAGGCTAGAGTTTTAGGGTTTAGGGCTAGGGTCAGGGTTTAGGTTAGGCAGGGCCAGTTCAGTCAGGTCAGGAGTGGCTCAGGGTAGGATCAGTTTGGGAGACTCCAGGGTGGTCAGGGTTCAGTATGGTTGAGTAGGGCTCAGGCCCAGGGTCAGGGCCAGTGTAGTTATTTTAGGAGATTAGTATGATAGGAGTGGTGTGGTGGTATTTTCTTTAAACCAGCAAACCAGAGGTTTATTATTTAGTTTATTTTATTTATTTATTTTAGTTTATTTTATTCTTCTATAGTTTATTTTTATTTTAGTTTATTTATGGTTTTATTTTAGTTTATTTTATTTTAGTTTAGGTTTAAGTTTATGTTTATGTTTATTTTAGTAATTTTATTTTTATTTTATTATTTAGGTTTAGGTTTCATTTTATTTTTAGGTTTAGGTTTAGGTTTCTATTTTATTTTTTTAGGTTTAGGTTTTAATTTTTTATTTTAGGTTTTATTTTTAGTTTAGGTTTAGGTTTATTTTAAGTTTATTTTGTCTTATTTAGTTTAGGTTTAGGTTTAGGTTTTATTTTTTTTAGTTTAGTTTATGTTTATGTTTACTTTATTTTTTTTATTTTAGATTTAGTTTTTTTTAGTTTAGAGTTTAGGTTTTATTTTTAATTTATTTTAGGTTTTAATTTTATGTTTATTTTAATTTTATTTTATGTTTAGTTTTTATTGTATCTAGGTTTTTTTATTTTTTGGTTTATTTTTTGTTTAGTTTAGATTAGATTTTTATTTATTTTACTTTAATTTAGTTTTTATTTTTTATTTTATTTTATTTTTAAATTTAGGTTTAGGTTTAGGTTTAGGTATAGTCTTAGGTTTCAGTTTAAGTTTTTTTTAATTTTATTTTGTTCAAGTTTTTTTATTTACTTTATTTTAAATTTTTATTTAGTTTAGGTTAGGTTTTTAGGTTTTAGGGTTTGGCCTAGGTTTAGGGTAGGTTTTAGGGTTTATCATTTAGGGTTAGGGTCATTAGGTTGGGTTTAGGGTTTAGTGTTTGGGTTTAGTTAGGGTTTTAGGGTTCATGATTTAGGGTTTATGGTTTTAGGGTTTACGATTTAAGGCTGTGTGTACAGGGTTTAAGGTTTTTTTAATATATTTGTTATTTTTAATTTTTTTAATTATTTTTTAAATTTAGTAAACTCGTAGGTTTAGATTTATTTAGTTATTTTTTATTTATTTTAGTTTTTTTTGTTAGATTTATTTTTATTTTTATTTAATTTAGTTTATTTATTTTAGGTTTATTTATTTCAGTTTATGTTTTAGGTTTAGTTTTATTTTTTTATTTTTTATTTTTAGGTTTAGGTTTAAGGTTTAAATTTATTATTTTAGGTTTAGGTTTTAGGTTTTTCTTTTAGGTTTATTTTTAGAAATTATTTTTTCAATTTAGGCTTAGGTTCATTTTTATTTTATTTTATTTTTTTTAGTTTAGATTAGGATTTAGGTTTTATTTTAGGTTTAGGTTTATGTTTTACTTATTTTAGTTTAGTTTCTTTTAGTTTAGGTTTAGCTTATTTTATTTTAATTTTTTAGATTTTTTTTTTTTAGTTTAGGGTTTAGATTTTATATTTATTTTAGATTTTTTTTTGGTTTATTTTAGGTTTAGGTTTTATATAGTTTTATTTTGTTTATTTTAGGTTTTATTTCGTTAGTTTTTACTTTATTTAGGTTTTTTATTATTAGCTTTATTTTATTTTTTTCATTTAGTTTAGATTTTTATTTATTTTATTTTAGTTAATTTTTTTTTATTTTTTTCATTAGGTTTGATTTTATTTTTAGGTTTTATTTAATTTATTTTTTGTTTATTTAGTTTTAGGTTTTATTTATTATATTTTAGTTTATTTACTTTTAGTTTTAGGATCCTGGGTTTAGGATTTGTGGTTTATTTGTGTGGCCTGAGTTAGGTTTAGGGTTGGTTAGGGTTTAGGTTTAGTTTAGTGTTTATGCTTTAGGTTTAGGGTTTTAGGGCCAACCAAGGGTTTCAGTCAGTTTTAGCTTTAGAGTTTGGGGTTTTAGGATTTAGTTTGGTGGGAGTAGTTTAGAGTTTATGGGTTTAGGTTTAGGGTCAGGGTCTGGGGCCAGTTTCAGTTAGTTTTTAGGTTTAGGTTGGTAGGTTTGTTTAGGGTAAGAGGGTTTAGGGCCTGGGTAGGTCAGGTTTAGGGTCCATGATGAGGGTTGGGTTTAGTTTAGGGTTTAGGGTTTAGGGCTTAAGACTTAGGGTTTAGCATTTAGGGTTTAAGGTTTAGGTTTTTTTATTAAAATTAATTAAACTGGTAAGTTTAGGTTTTTTTAGTTTTTTTAGTTTATTTTTTATTTATTTTAGTTTATTTTAATTTTAATTTTTATTTATGTTTATTTTTTTGTTTTAATTTATTTATTTTATATATTTTAGGTTTATCTATTTTAGTTTTGGTATTTTATTTTAGTTTCTTTTTTAGGTTTAGGTTTAGGTTTATGTTTATCTTTTAGTTTAGTTTTATTTTTATTTTATTCTTTAGGTTTAAGTTTTTTTATTTTTTTTATTTTTAGGTTTAGGTTTAGGTTTTTGTTTTTATTTTTTTGAGGTTTTAGGTTTTAGGTTTTTATTTAAGGTTCATTTCTCAGGTTTTATTTTTTAGTTTATCTTTAGGTTTATTTTTAGCTTATTTTATTTAGTTTAGGGTTTAGGTTTAGTTTATTTTAGGTTTAGGTTTATGTTATATTTATTTTAGTTTAGCTTATTATATCCGAACCCAGTTAGCGGGATTAAGGCTTGTTGTTGTTGTTGTTGTTGTTGTTGTTTATGTTGTAGCTTATTATATTTTAGGTTTAAGTTTATTTTATTTTGTTTATTTTAGGTTTAGGTTTTACAATTTTAGTTCAAGGTTTATGTTTTATTTTTTATTTATTTTTTGATTTTTTTAGGTTTATGTTTTTATTTAGTTTTTATTTTATTTTATTTTAATTTTTCGTATAGTTTTTATTTTATTTTGGTTTCTTATTTTTTCTAGGTTTATTTTATTTTTTAGTTTAGTTTAGGTTTTTATTTATTTTATTTTAGTTTAATTTTGTTTTTTATTTTACATAACTTTTAAGTTTAGGTTTAGGCTTTAGTTTAGGTTTTTATTTAATTTTATTTTTTTATTTAATTTAGGTTTTTGTTTTTTTATTTATTTTATATTTAGATTATATTTAGCTTAAGTTTAGGTTTAGTAGATTTGGGTTTAGGGTTTAGATTTGATAGGATTAGGCTCAGTGGCCCATGGTATGGAGTAGTGTCAGCTTTAGAGTGGTGAGGGAGGAGTGGTGAATTATTTTGGGAGGGCTCAGTGGCCTAGGTTTAGGTCAGGTCAGTAGATTTAGAGTGTAGGGTCAGGTCAGGGAGAGTTTATGGTTGAGGGTCACTGAGGTTCAGGGTTTGGTCAGTGGCCTAGGGGTCAGGGCCTAGGCTCAGGGTTTAGGGCTCACTAATTTAATGTTGGGCTCAGTTTAGGGTTTAGGTTTTTTTTTTAATGCAAAGCAGTTTAGGTTTATTTTAGTTTATTTTATTATTTATTTTTATTTTAAATTTAAATTTAATTTATTTAGTTTAATTTATTTATTTTAGTTTATTTTTAGATCAGTTTAGGTTTATGTTTATTTTTTAGTTTTATTTTATTATTATTTTATTTTTTAAGTTTAAGTTTTATTTTTATATTTTTTTTGTCTAGGTTTAGGTTTTTATTTTATTTTTTTGTTTAGGTTTTAGGTTTTTATTTTAGGTTTATTTTTAGGTTTTATTTTTTAGTTTAAGTTTAGGTTTATTTTATTTTATTTAGTTTAGGGTTTAGGTTTAGTTTATTTTAGGTTTTGGTTTAGGTTTTAGTTTAGGTTTTTATTTTATTTTATTTTATTTTATTTTATCTTTTATTTTATTTATTTTTTTTTTTAGGTTTTTTTTAGGTTTTATGGTTTAGGGTTTAGTGTTTAGGGTTTGAGGTTTAAGGTTTAAGGTTTAGGGTTATAGGTTTTATGGTTTAAGGTTTAGGGTTTAGGGTTTAGGGTTTTTGGGTTTATGGTTCATGGTTTCGGGTTTTAAGGTTTAGGGTTTATGATTTAGGGTTTAGGTTTAAGGTTTTTTTTTTAAAATATAAGCGAACTGGTAGGTTTAGGTTTATTTAATTTATCTAGTTTATTTTTTATTTAATTTAATATTTTAATATTTTTTAATTTATTTATTTTTATTTTAATTTTTATTTAGTTTAGTTAATTTGTGGAGTGTAATTTTAATTGTAGAAGTTATAATGGAAGTGTTGTGGCATTAGGTGAACAAGTCTTTAAAAGAGTGACCAATTCAAATATTTAGGCTCTATTATTCAAAAATGATGGTGAAGTAGATGGAGATATTGTTAGTAGAATTCATGTTGGATGGTTGAAGTGGAGGAATGCATCTGGCCTATTGTGTGATAGAAAAGTACTGCTTAAACTTAAGGGTAAATTTTACAAGATGGTGGTAAGACCTATAATGATTTATGTTGCTGAATGTTGGTCAATAAAAGAGAAGCATGAGACTAAGTTAAGTGTTGCAGAGATGAAGATGCTCAAGTGGATGAGCGGCTTTACTCTTAGAAATAAAATGTGAAATGTGTATGTTCGGGAAAAAGTTGGAGTAGTTCTAGTGGCAGATAAAATTAGTGAGAGCCGCCTTAGATGGTTTGGCCACATAAAGCATCGGCCATCTAATGGTTAAGAGAGTAGATGCATTATATTTGCAATGTGTTAAGAAAGGTAGAGGTAGACCTAAAAAGACATGGTTAAGATGTATAAAAATGACCTTAGTATACTTGTATTGATTGAGATTTTGACACATAATAGGGCACAATGGGGACGAAGGATTCATGTAGCCGACCCCACTTAGTGGGATAATGGCTTGTTGTTGTTGTTATTGTTGCTGTTATTTAGTTTGTTTATTTTAGGTTTATTTATTTTAGTTGAGGTTTTTTATTTTAGTCTATTTTTCATGTTTAGGTTTATTTTTTAGTTTAGTTTTATTTTTATTTAATTTTTTTACTTTTAGGTTTTATTTTTTATTTTTAGGTTTAGGTTTAGGATTTTATTTTATTTTTTTATGTTTTTATTTTAGGTTTATTTTTAGGTTTTATTTTTATAGTTTAGATTTAGGTTTATTTTTAGTTTATTTTATTTTATTTAGGGTTTAGGTTTAGGTTTAGGTTTAGTTTATTTTAGGTTTAGGTTTAAGTTTTATTATTTATTTATTTTTAGGTTTATTATTTAGGTTTAGGTTTTTATTTAGTTTTTATTTTATTTTATTTTAGGTTTATTTTATTTTTATTTTAAGTTTGTTTATTATTATATTTAGGTTTTTCATTTTTTTAGTTTAGTTCATGTTTTTATTTATTTTATTTTAGTTTAGTTTCCATTTTTCATTTTATTTTATTTTCAGGTTTAAGTTTAGGTTTAGGTTTAGGTTTAGGTTTAGGTTTTAGTTTAGATTTTTATTTTATTTTAATTTAGGTTATTTTATTTATTTCATTTTTAGGTTTTATTTAATTTAGGTTTAGTTTTTTAGCTTTTTAGGGTTTAGGGTTTAGGGTTTAGGGTTTGGGGTTTAGGGTTTAGGGTTTATGGTTTAGGGTTTAGGGTTTAGGGTTTAGGGTTTAGGGTTTTGAGTTTAGGGTTTAAGATTTTTAGGGTTTAGGTTTTAGGTCTAGGTTTAGGTTTTAGTTTAGGGTTTATGGTTTATTATTTTTTTATAGAGGATAAATTCAGATTTAATATTTCTTCTTTTCTATTTCATCAACCAAGTAACACCAAGTTTTCTAAGACACAAGTGACGGCATAGAAAAAAAATGAACGTGCATAGATCAAATAAAAAATCCTAGATAGCTGGAACTATCTCTACTATTAAGACACAATTCCATAAGCCAGAATACGTATTTCTTCAAATTTCTCTAGTACCCATCGAACCACCGTGCCTCTCGAGTAGCGGATCTACCATCATATCCCTCGATCTCTCGCTTTGCCACCACCACAACTGTAACCTCTGTCACTCCTCCTGCCTCCATAACCACCATTGCTCCGACCACCACCTCCATATCCACCAGCACCTCTAGATCCTCCGCCAACATTATGATAACTTCTGCCTCCGCCTTCGCCACCACCGCCAGATCTAGATTGAACCTGGTTGACGGTGATGTTCTTGTGGTCAAGGTTCTACCCATTCTTACGATTTTGGTTTTTGTTTAGGTTTATTAGGTTTTAAGGTTTAGGTTTATTTTTTAATTCATTTAGTTACTTTAGGCTTAAGTTTAGGTTTTGGTGTTTAGAGTTTAGGGCTTAGGGTTAAGGGTTAGGGATTAGGATTTAGGGTTTAGGGTATAAGGTTTAGGATTATTATTTAGGGTTTATGGTTTGGGGTTTATAGTTTAGGGTTTATGATTTAGAGTTTAGAGTTTAGGGTTTAGGGTTTAGGTTTTGGGTTAGTTTTTTTTAGGTTTAGGTTGTGGTTTTAGGGTTTAGTTTTTTTTTAAATTAAGCAAACAGTAGGTTTAGGTTTATTTTGTTTATTTTAATTTATTTTAGTTTATTTTATTTTATTTTTATTTATGTTTATTTTTATTTTTATTTAGTTTAGTTTATTTATTTTATGTTTTTTTTTATTTTAGTTTATTTTTATTTTTATTTATTTTTATTTTATTTATCTGGATTAGGTTATATTTTAGGTTTAGTTTAGGTTTTTTTTATTTTTTAGGTTTAGGTAGGTTTTTTATTTTAGGTTTATTTTTTATTTTTAGTTTTAGGTTTATTTTAGTACATTTATTTTATTTATATTTAGGTTACTTTATTTTAGGTTTAAGTTTTATTTATTAGTTTAGGTTTATTTTGTTTTATTTTTTATTTTATTTTAGGTTTAGTTTATTTTTAGTTTAAGTTTAGGTTTATATTTATTTATTTATTTAATTTTGGTTTTTATTTTTAGGTTTAGGTTTTATTTAGTTTTATTTTAGTTTATTTTAGAAAATTTTATTTTATTTTACATTTAGTTTTCTTTTAATGTTTTTTAGGTATTATTCCAAGTTTAGTTTATTTTTATTTTATTTTATTTTATTTTTTTATTTTTTAGATTAGGTTTTATTTATTTTATTTTCTTATTTTATTTAGGTTTAGGTTTATTTATTTTATTTATTTTAGGTTTTATTTAGTTTTAGGTTTATTTTTTAGTTTTATATCTTTTGGCTTTTTTAGGGTTTTTTATTTTCTTTATTATTTTTATTTTTTTTTTATTTTTTTTATTTTTTTTTTATTTTTATTTTTTTTTTTGGGTTAAGTTTATTTAGTAAGCCAGTTAGGGCAGTGTGGGGTTTGGTAGGATGTTTAGTGTTTAGGGTTTAGGTGATCAGTGATGGGTTTGGGTTTAGGTAGTGTAGTTAGGGTAGAGCCTTAGGGTTTAAGGTTTATTTATTTTAGTTTATTTAGATTTAGATTTTATTTTATTTTTATTTTATTTCATTTTATTAACATTTAAGTTTTTTTTTAAGTATTTTTATGGTTTTATTTAGTTTATTTTATTTTATTTAGACCATTTTAATTTTATTACTTAGTTTTTTTTTATTTTAAGGTTTTATTTAGGTTTATTTATTTTAGTTTAGTTTTTTTATTTTATTTTATTTATTTTTAGTTTAATTTTATTTTAAATTTAGTATATTTATTTTATTTATTTTATTTTATTTAGGTTTAGGTTTTTTTATATATTATTTAGGTTTTAGTTTAGTTTAGGTTTTAGGTTAGGGGTAGTACAGGGTTTAGGAGGGGGTAGTGGTTTAGTGGGTTTGGTTTAGGTTTAGGAGTATGTTGTGTTTTAGTTTAAATTTTAGGCTCTATTTAGTTTATTTTATTTTATTTTTTATATGTTATTTTATCTTTTTAGGTTTATTTATAGTATTTTATTATCTTTATTATTTTATTTATCATTAAGAGTTCAAGTATTTATTTTATTTTATTTATTTTAGATCATTTTATTTATCTTATCTTTATTATGTTTAGGTTTTAGGTTTTAGACGCCAGTTTTTTCTAGGTTTAGGGTTGTGGTAGTGGTCCAGGTCATAACTGGGATCAGTTGGTGGTTTAGGCTCAGTTTAGTTGGGTATTCAGGCTCAGGGTGTGGTTTTAGGTTTGAGTTATTCAGGGCTCAGGGTTTGGGGCACAGTCAGGTCAGGATTTAGAGCTCAGTAGGCCCAGTTAGTTAGTTTAGGCCTGTGGCCTAGGGCCCAAGGATGACCCAGTGGCTCAGGGCCTAATCTGGGGTTAGTGGCCCAGTAGGCTCAGTGGGCCCAGGTCCAGGTCAGTTCAGGCCTAGGGTTTCAGGGCCTGTTTAGGGTTAGAGCAGGCTCAGGTTTAGGATTTCAGGTCAGGGTTTAGCCCATTTCAGTTAGGGCCCAGGGCACTGGGTTTATGGCTCAGAGCATTTGGGGTTGTTTAAGTAGATCAGTGGCTCAGGTTAGTTTAGGGCTCAGGATTTGGGGCCTAGGGTTTGGCCTAGGGGTCAGAGCTAGTTTGGTAGGGCCTAGGCAAGAGGTTTATGTTTGGATTAGTAGTATTTTTTTTATCCATTATTATTTTTATTTTTATTTTATATTAAGCAAACCAGAGTTCATGTTTATTTAGCTTATTTTATTTTCTATTTCGACAGGTTTTATTTTATTTTATTTAGTTTAGTTTATTTATTTTGTTTTATTTATTTTAGATGTTTTTATTTTTAAATTATTTTTGGTTTAGTCCAGGTTAGGTTATTTTTTTTATTTATTTATTTTTTTACTTTTATATTGTAGGTTTATTTTATTTTTTTTATTTTTTAGGTTTATGTTTTATTTTATTTTTTTAGGTTTAGGTTTTATTTTATTTTTTTTATTTTAGTTTTATTTGATTGTTCAGATTTAGGTTTATTTTTAGTTTATTTTATTTTATTTATTTAGTTTAGGTTTTGGTAGTTTATTTTAGGTTTTTTTAAGTTTTATTTATTTTAGTTCATTTTAGTGTGGTTTAGGATTATTTTATTTTTATTTTAGGTTTAGGTTTTTTTTAATTTAGGGTTTAGGTTTTATTTTTTATTTATTTTTAAGTTTTATTTGTAGGTTTTTATTTAGTTTTCATTTTATTTTATTTTAGGTTTATTTTATTTTTATTTCAAGTTTAGTTTTAATTTAATTTAAGTTTTTTTAGTTTAGTTTAGGCTTTTATTTATTTTATTTAGTTTAGTTTTGATTTTTTTGTTTCTTTGTTTAGGTTTAGTTTAGGTTTAGTTTATGTTATTATTTATTTTTATTTTTATTTATTTTATTTTATTTTATTTTGGTTTAGTTTTTTCATTTATTTTATTCGTGTTTTATTTAGTTTAGAGTTTAGGTTTAGTTTTTTAGGGGTTTTTTAAGTGTTAGTTAGGTTTAATTTAGACTTTGTGGGTTTAGGGTTTAGTGGTTTGGGGTTTAGGTTGGGTTTGGGGTTTAGGATTTTTTGTAGGTTTAGGGTTTTTTTATATTTTTATTTTATTTTAGGTTATTTTAATCCAGGGTTTAGGTTTTTTTTATTTAATTTTAGTTTACTTATTTGGTTTTATGTAGTTATTTCATCTTTCTTTTTAAGTTTATTTTATTATTATTTTACGTTTAGTTTTTACTTTAATTTGGTTTTTTATTCTTAGGTTTATTTTATTTTTTAGCTTAATTTAGGTTTTTATTTATTTTATTTTAGTAATTTTTATTAGTGTATTTCATTTTTTTTAAGGTTTAGGTTTAGGTCTTAGTTAAGTTTTTACTTTATTTTATTTTTTTATTTTATTTAGGTTTAGGTTTTATTTATTCATTTTAGGTCTTTTATTTAGTTTAGAGCTTTTATTTATGCTCAGGGTTTTGATTTGGCCAAGGGTTTTTAGTTTAGGAGTTTAGTTTAGGGTCAGTAGTAGTGGTTTGGCTTAGGCTCAGGGTAGGTCAGGGCCTAGGGTTATTTATGGCTCAGGGCCTGGTGGGTCTGATAGGGCTCAGGGTCCCATGGCTCAGTGCCTGTGGATAGGTCAGTGAGTTTAGGGTTTTAGGGTTTCAAGTTTGAGTGGAGGTCAGGATTAGGTTTGTCAGGGTCAGGTTAGGTCAAGCCTGGGATTTAGAGAGGTTGGGGTTTAGGTTTTTTTAAAACAAACCAAACAAAGCAGTAAGAAGTTTAGTTTATTTAGTTTATTTATTTATTTATTTATTTTATTTATTATTTATTTTAGGTTTTTCTTTATTTTAATTAGTTTAGTTTATTTATTTTAAGTTTATTTATTTTAGTTTAGGTTTTTTTTAGTTTATTTTTTAGGTTTAGGTTTAGGTTTATGTTTATTTTTTAGTTTTCTTTTTATTTTATTTTATTTTTTAAGTTTAGGTTTTAGTTTTTTTTTTAGGTTTAGGTTTACGTTTTTATTTTATTTTTTTAGGTTTAGGTTTTATGTTTTCATTTTAAGTTTATTATTAGGTTTTTGTTTTTTAGTTTAGGTTTAGGTTTATTTTTAATTTATTTTATTTTATTTAGTTTAAGGTTAAGGTTTATTTTAGTTTATGTTTATGTTTTTTTTTTTAGGTTTAGGTTTTATTTTAATTTGGGCTTTAGGTTTTATTTTTTATTTATTTTTAGTTTTTATTTTAGGTTTATTTTTTAGGTTTAGGTTTTTATTTAGCTTTTATTTTATTTTATTTTAGGTTTATTTTATTTTTATTTTTAGTTTAGTTTTTATTTTATTTACATTTTTTATTTTTAGGTTTATTTTATTTTTTATTTTAGTTTAGGTTTTCCTTTATTTTATTTTAGTTTATTTTTTATTTTTCCATAATGAACAAATTTAGATTCAACATTTCTTCTTTTCTATTTCATCAACCAAGTAATAAACCGGGGAAGTGACGTAATCAAATGCCCTCCTTAGGGCTAGCTAGAGCCTCGTGTTCCTGGGATGTCCAGACTATATACCCATTACCCTTCAATCTTATATAAATCAACACATGAATAGAGAAAAGAGAACTCAACATTCATACACTTAAGCTATAAGCACATGCATTTCTTATCTATCTATAACTAGCATTGTAACACATATTATTATTCATTTATAAGCTTTTGAAAAATACATTTGGATTTAATAGTGATAATAGCCAAGCATATATTAAATTATATCAACACATGCAAGCTTACATTAAGAAAATCCATTTTATTTTACTTGATTTTGAAAAGATGGATGCATGAATTCAAATTTCATACCAAATTTAACATGATTGGAAAGAGGACAATCAAATATAAGCATGTGATTCATTCATCCAAACTAGTTCTTAAGGATAATCAAATCAAATAAGATTATTTAAAGTAAACCAAAGCTTCTTTTTTAATTAAGTTTTGGATTTGATTTAATTTAAAGAGGAGAAGAAAAATCATCACTTGTTGTTTTAAACCCTTTCCCACATTAGTTATTTGATTTAATTTAAGCAAATGTAATTAAGTTGATTTTATGGGTTAATTAAGTTGAACCCTTAATTAGATGAATTAATTATCCTTACTTATGTCACCTTAAAGTAACTAACTAAGTACTTATGAGCCAACATGATATGCTTGGAGAATAAAGTTGTAATGATCCTAGGAAATAAAAAGGACAATGCAATGCAATGTACTTAATTAATTACTCTTATGGTTTTCCTATACATGTGGACTAACCATAATTTTATTAAACTCCTTTAGGTTATTAAACACCTAAAGATCTACCCCATGATTTAATTAATTAATGTATGATGTGATTATGATTTCAATTTGATTAAGTGATTTAATTAATCAGTTAAATCTTAATTAATTTCATTTTAAAAAAGGGTGAAATGAACTTACGGAAAGTGGTCCCAACCCTGTTCCTTAGTTCACTTACTTCTAAATAATGATTAATAAACTTAATTAACCAATTTGTTACTGTTCATGCAATTTATTAATCATTAATTAACTTAAAATAATAGTTAAGGTTTAATTAGTCAATTTTCCTAATTATTTCATAGCTCCATGCGAACTAGTCCTTAAACTCAGCTAATAACCTAACTAAGTCATTGGTTTCTTTTTCATTCAACAAGGAACTGATGTACATCAGGCGTGGATCTTCTTTTGTTCCCAAGTTGATTTCTTTGAGTTCATCAATGGTTGATCTGATTTCTTCTTCAAATTCTGGTGGCGCATATTTGACATCAGGCTCATTTGGGTCATCTAAAGTTTCTAAACATGCCTCTTCGTAAGATTTAAAATAATTTGAGAAGAACCTATTAGACCCCAAATGACTGGTGATGATTGGACAATGGTTATCATTGTCGACTGGAATCACTGTGTCAAATCCTAGTCTTGATCTTGATTGATCCCATAGTTTTCAAAGTAGTCCAATTGTTTTAGACCAAGTATGTGGGATTAATCCCTTTGCTAAGATTAATAACATAAGGCAATACTAATCAAAAGGTAGTTGTATTAAATCTTTATATGAATTATCCTCATGTTCAACACCAGTTTCCTAACTTGAGAATGATGCTCCCAACAAAAACCTCTTCAGCCTAACATCTATGGATGACTTGGGGGCCTCCTTAACTACCAAACCTTCAACTTTCTAGGAAGAAAGTGAGGTTAGAGCTAAAGTTCTCAATTGCTACCTAACTGTTCTATATAATGATGATTTGGATACATTCATGCTTTACTTGGAGGCTTGGTATTCACCACAGTCTGGCTCAAATGTCACCTCCAAAAGGACCTGCTGAGAAGTGTTGGTTGGCGTGCTAATCACATGAGACTCATCCTCTGAATAGACTCTAAGTCTATGTGGTTAGCGAGGATATTCCTGTGAGCTGGAACATAGCTCCTAGAGGCTGGCCACCAACAAGGAGGTCTTCCACCTCTAGAAATTTCTCTAGACTTGCCTCTTCCTCTACCTGATGGAGGTCGAGTCATCCTACCCATGTGTTCATATGGAGGAACAAATTGTGGGTGGAATCTAACATCTGGCTCTACCTCTTCCTTGGTGCCTAATTTTCTCTCACTTGTACTTTCTTTTTCTTTTTTCTTTTCTTTTTCTTTTTCAATTTATTTTTCATTTTCTTTTTCATTTGATTTTGAACTTTCACCAAGTTCACGAGAATAGACTTTTTGATTTCATGAAAGATAGTAGGTTGCATCTTCATAAATCTTGACCTCTCTAACTGAGAATGACTTCAAGTTTCCTTTGACACAATACTCGATTTCAGCTCTTCTGAATTTGATGCACTGATGCAAAGAGGATGGAACCATGTTTTTTCTATATATCCATGGCCTACCAAGCAAAGTAGTGAAAGATGTATTTGAATCAATTATGTAGAACTTGGCTTCTATCTTCAAGTCATCTATCTCTAATGGTAACACCATAGAGCCTAAAGCCTTCTAGCCTTGTTCATTGAATCCTATAAATATCATCCAATCTCCTCAGAGGTTAGAGATGTCGATCCTCAAGTAGGCAAGGGTTTTTAGACTCATAATGTTCACTGATGCATTTGGATCAACTAATAACTTGGAGAGTCTGAATCTTCCAATTTCGACTATGATGTAGATAGGACGGTTGTGCTCTGTTTTCCCTAACAGAAGGTCTTCATCGATGAATGTAACTCCACGAACTTCTCTTTAAAAACATGCCTCTTCTCTAATAGTGATCGGCTGAGCTAAGCATATTTCTAGATCAAGAAGGGCTTTGATCAATGACTCCCTCATCACTTTGGATAAGATAAGGGAATAATATATGCTTAGTTTAGCTGGCAACTTTCTTAGGTGAGCGAGGACATTATAGTCAACTCTAGGTTGGTCTTCCATAAGTATATTCATAGGTGGAGCATCCTCTGGAGGGGCTTCTTGATTGCTAGAACCAATAACTTATTTACCCTTATCTTGAGGTGCTACCTTAGGAGGTAGAACTTTGCCACTATGAATGTTGACTTCAGTGACATCATGAGATGGTTTAATGGAAAGTTCTACTTGCTCATCAAGTTCACCTATAGCTTCCCCTATAGGATCATCAGAGTCTGATGACTCCAAATTTATCTCAATGGGTGAACTCGGGTAATTTAGGAATGGGTAATCCATTTTAAAATAAATAAAAATTGTTATAATTATTAGTACTTGGAGAGCTTTCTACAGGAATAAAATCATCAAGATCATCAAAAGTATAGAGGATGTAAGCGGAATCAGTCTTCCTTTTTATTGATTTCTTAGATTTGGATGAAGGCATAAAGTAGAAATTAAGTAAAGTAAGTTGAGTGAGGATTTGGAACCCCCCCCCCCCCTATTGATACAATATGGATGCTAGAAGAAGAGCCGACTGAAGGAACTATAGATGTAGCTATGGTAGGAGTGCTGGACTCAGTCGTTGGTTGCGTTAATGTGTTATCCCAAGCAAGTGGAAGTTGTTTCTACTGCTGATGGGCTTCTTCTCCTTCAAGTTGTCCATAACAACTTGCAAACCTTCTTTAGAGTTGGAGGTTTGAGCTACTTTAGGAAGTAAGGGTAACTTTCTAATCATAGAAATTATTTTCTTAGAGGTTCAGGATAGAGAGATATCCCAACCTTCCTCTGCCTTGAGAAGATCACGTCTATCCCCAAGGATTATCATAACAGAACTAGAGGGTTATTCTAATAGGTATTCCTTAGGGATGACAATGGCACTTGACTTGTAGCTATACTCAAGCCAGTCCTTAAAGGAAAAGCAATCTTCCAAGACATGACCTAACATGTGATGGTAGGGGCAATAGTTTGGATCATGACTCTTGCCCACATCCTCTGCCCTCCTAGGTTTTGGTAACTAAAAATTTGGCTTTTTTAAGAGATTCTTAAAGATCTTTCTGACTACCTTCCTCTTGAATGAATAAGGTTTATTCAATTTGTCAGTAAGAGTAGGTAAGTAATAGTTACCTAGTGGTGGATAGGAATAATACTGTTGATGCTGTGGATGGGAATACTACTGAGCAGGCCGCAGTAGAGGCTACTGTGGAAACTGAGGAGGCCAATCTGATGGCCAAGGTGGTGGCAAAGGAGGCAGTAGAGGAGGCTGCTGAGCTCGAGGTCTATCTGATTGAACCCTTGCTGGATGTTTCCCATTATTAACAGTCGTGACTACCCTTTGCTGTTTCTCAAATGCCTTCAACAGTCTAGGCTTGGCTGACTGATCTTGGAAAGGTAACTGTTTGACCTCTCCTTGTAAACTAGCCACCTTATTGATTAATTTTTGAAATGTCTTAATGGTAAACCCTTTGAGAATGAAGGCGACCAGGCCATAAATATTTTTGAGTAGAATTTCAATGGCATGCTATTCAGAATATTTTATACTAAAATTGTGTAATCTAAGAATGTAATCTACAAGGGACTCATAGGGGTATTGTTGAGCTACAACGAGATCGCCCATAGTTCCTTTACTGAGCTCTAGCAAATCTCTTAATAAAGAGCTGCTCCAACATAGCAAATATCTTCATTGAACCATTTAGTAGTTTAGCATACTAATTAAATATGATGCTATCAAGATACTGATGAAGAGGCGAAATAAGAGTGCATCGCTGCCACTAGCATTGCAACATCTGACCCTGAAATATGCTATGTGCTATCGAGGGTTCCCATTACCATCAAAAATTTTGAAAGATGGAGGAACAAAGCTCTTAGGGTATTGGACACCATCAAATTCCTCTGGGTAGGGTCTACCCTTTGGAACAGATAAGCCACCTCAGGCTTGCACCAACGCATCCCTCACATGTTTCTCCACCATGCTTTAATGTCTTTTTTATACACGGAGGTGCTATCCACCACCTTCCTAAGCAAGTTACCACTGTCTCTTTCTACAAGAATGTATCAAAGATTATCTATAGTGTGTGCCAACTCTCCTCTGTCAACTACTACGGGAGAAGGCTATGAAATTAGAGCTGAATTCTATAATACTGACACCACTACCATCAACTCTTCGATCTTATTACCCATTTGGTCAATATGATCATCCCTCTGTCTAAGTTGGTGGAGGAGGTGCTGAGTTGAATGGACAACATCACCCTCTTCAACTATAATATTTTCCTGACTGTGTAGATCTCTCTAAAGGAAACTCCTAGTATTGACCATGTGAACTTCGACCGAATCCTCAGGAAGACCATCCTCATATAGATCAAAGCTGACCTTGCCCTCCTCATAATCTGACTGGTCACTTCCTAGAAGTTCTCTCTTCTCTACAAAATTTTGTGCCAAAATATCATCTAGGGAGCTAATCGTCTACAAATATGCACCGCCGCAGAGGGGTCAGTGCTCACGACAGAGATGATAACACCGCCATCACTAATGCTTCTGTGGGTCATGCTCACTAGAAGAGACATGCTCGTGACTACAGAACTGTCCCCTTCCCCCACTACACCTAGTGCTATCACTAGCTCTGATGGTGGTGGTGCGACCACAATGCTATGGGGTCGCCATCCCATCTTCACCAAGACTGAAGTAGGAGGTCAAGTAGGGGAACTCGCCCTCACCTCAGTCGATGGAGTAGATGAAGTGAGATTCTTTAGCTATAACTGGATCACCAAGGGGGCTTTCTTCTCCCCGTATATTCTCTTCTGTGCCTTCATAGTAATGGTGGATGGCGGGACCTGAAATGGTGATGATGGATGAGGAGTGGATTGATGTAGTGGAGACAACACTGACTCTACCCTCGCAGGAGCTTGCCCCCTACGACTAGTGGTACCCGTCAACACTATGCTATTAGCCCTATCAGCCATGGTGGCCCGATGATTGGGGAAATCAACTAGAGCAGAGGCCACCGACTGCCTGGAAAACTTCTGTCACTCCCTGCTTCTTGACTGAACTGCTACTCAGGTCTCTAATGATCTATCACTGTGAATGTGCCTGGTAACACTTCTGGGGATGATCGACCTCAAGTCAAATAATGTGTTCGACTCTAAATGTTCGTGTTCCTTACCTACCTGGCATAATACCATCTATAGACTGGCATAGGACTTCCTTCTATCCCTAGCCGGAACCTCGTGGTATGTAGGAGGGTGAGGTAATGTAGCTATCCTCTAGTACTTTTCCTCTCTGTCTGATGCCAAGAAGGGGTGGAACCGGTTGCTAGTCAGAAATGGAGAAACCTCATGGGGAAAACCCTCTTATATATTATGGGATGTGGCATCTATCTCTCTAGCGGCACGCTCATGATGTCGCTTGATCTTATAGCTCCTATTGTGTCACTGTGTGCGGTGTTATGTACGGCTAAGCAAGGTGGCGTGAGAGCTAGATCCTATCTCGAAGGTAGGAGAGGCTATCTTTGAAGTCAAGATAGCCTTACCCTTAGAGGGGACCAACAAGGAGGTCCTATCATGCATCAGAGCTGCTATGGGAGTAGCTAACTAAGTGGGAACTAGACTAACTGGTGGAGCCTCGATCGCATTCCTCTTTAAGGTAGGATACTCAGTGTCAGAAGGTAGGCCGATATGGATGACTGGATTCTGCCTAACCACCTCATCCTAGCTAACAGTGGTGAGGGTCGCCCCCTCACAGGTAATGTGGGCTTCCTCAAATCCTCGACCAAAGAACACTAGATGGGTGGAGTCAGTCTAAGGGAGGATGGCCCGATCCAAGGCCAAATCCATCCCAAATGAAAAGTTGAAAACAAACATCTAAGAGGCCATGTGTACCGACTGTAAAGACTGCACTGACTGATCTGAGTTGTATGTCTGCATATGTTAAAATATAACTTGTATCAGATTTCTATCTTGATATTTATTCCAAGAAAGTAATAGAGGTTTGGAGTTTTGAACCCACACTCAACAATTCAAATATGTTAAGTTGGGTTCATTGGAGAGATTTGGATGTTTGGAGGAGAGTCTTTTACCATTTGATTTTTAATTTTAGAACCCATACTCAACCAATTTAGGTAGGTTGGGTGGGGTTCAAAATTTTGAGGAGAAATTTCTTTCTTTTTTAGAGATTATTTGCATCTTATTTTTCTTGTTTGAAAATATGGATAGGTTTAAAGAACCTCTACTTAGCAAATTTGTGTATGCTAAGAAAGGGTTGTGATTGTGTGTGTTTGAAATATTTTTGCTTGTGAAGATTTGGTTGTGCGATATTTTAATTTGGAAATGGGATTTCTTACTTAACAAATATGGTATGTTAAGTAGAGGCCACAAGTGTTTGATTTGTGTTTGAAGATGATACTTTCACTTAACAAATTTGGTATGTTAAGTGAAAGCCAAATGAAATTGTCAAGTAGATTTGCTTTCCTTTGAAGATGGGAGTCCCACTTAACAAATTTGGTATGTTAAGTGAATGTCTTAAATTTGTTTGAGGTATGTCTATTTTCCTTTGAAAATGA
Source organism: Cymbidium sinense (assembly GCA_021442155.1). NCBI lineage: Eukaryota > Viridiplantae > Streptophyta > Magnoliopsida > Asparagales > Orchidaceae > Cymbidium > Cymbidium sinense. The sequence goes on along the minus strand of CM038222.1, from coordinate 42,330,479 downwards.
GATTCTCACTTAAAAAATTTGGTATGTTAAGTGAAAGCTCAAGTGTGGTTGATTTGAAAAATTGGATCCTTATTTAATAAATTTAGTATGCTAAAATAGGATCAAATGTGTTGAAAGAGACTCACTTAACAAATTTGGTATGTTAAGTGAAAGCCTAAATGTGTTTGGTATGTTTTGAAAATGGGACCCCACTTAATAATTTGGTGTGTTAAGTGGAAATCAAAGTATGATATGTTGAGAATGAGATTCTCACATAACAAATTTGGTATGTTAAGTGGGAAAATATAAGATTATGTGATTCTTACTTGACAAATTTGATGTGTTAAGTGAACCAAATAAATGTTTGAAAATGAGACTCTTACTTAGCAAATTGGATATGCTTAAGTGAAATCAAATGTGTTTTTTGAAAATGAGACCTCACTTAACAAATTGAATATGTTAAGCGAAAGTCCAATTTTATGTTTTGGAAATGAGATCCCCACTTAATAAATTGAAATTGTAAAGTGAAAATTAAATTTATATTTTAAAAATGAGACCCCCACTTTACCAAATTGAAATTGTTAAGTGAAAGTCAAATTTATGTTTTGGAAATGAGACCCCCACTTAAAAAATTGAATATCTTAAGTGAAGGTTAAATTTATGTTTTGGAAATAAGACCCTCACTTAACAAATTGAAATTGTTAAGTGAAAGTCAAATTTTATGTTTTGGAAATGAGGTCCCCACTTAACAAATTGAAATTGTTAAGTGAAAATCAAATATATGTTTTGAAAATGAGACCCCCACTTAACCAATTGAATATGTTAAGTGAAGGTCAAATTTCATGTTTGGTTCAAATAGAGATTCTCACTTAACAAGTTTGGATATGTTAAGTTGGAATAAAAAATGACATGATTTTCTCTTGCAAAGAGGGAAGCTTCAACTCCAACATATGTGAAATTTGTTAGATGAAGTTTCAATTTATTTAAATAATGGATTCCTCATTCAATAATTTTGAGTATATTGAATGGGCATGATTATTTTTCAAGAATGTTCTTTTAAAAATAACTTCCATGTAGCAATCATATGGATCTTTAAATGGAGGGGTTTTGATTTTGTGATTTTGTGAGTTTCTTGAAAGGTGCTTTTGGAAAGTGTCATTTTGTGAAAGAAATTATTTTGCTCAAATTTTATGATGAACCTTGCCTCACCAAGCTAGTGGTGAGGAGGTTCTAAATTTTTATTATCTCCCCTTTTGTTGATAAATTATGTTTTCACCTATTGGGGAACCCAATAGGGGTTTCAAGACCTACACGGAGTGAGATTCTAAAACCTAAAAGATGTTGGCTAACTTTGCTTAAGAATCAAATAAGCTAAGTGCCAACGGAAGGAAATATAGTCTCAAGCTCACATAAAATGCAAGTCCACTAACGATGCTTGGAGACAACAATCGTCTACTAGAAATGGAGAGAAGAACCATCCCAGTGGAGTCGCTAGAAAAATCTATGGTGTTTATTTTTGGTTTATGTGTATTTTGTGTGTATATGTGAGGGGATACCATGCAGATCTGTGGATGTACTGATTAAGGTGATCGGGTACGATATTAAGGAATAGTGTACTATATCGAGAGATAGAAGTCACTACCTTATAATGGACCTAATCATCTAATAAGGACCCCTAAGGCATGATGGGGCTTCGAATATACTAAAGATTTTTCCCCTAGTTTACATGGAAAAATAAAGTAGGGTTTATTTAAACTAGGTTCATTAAGTTCCCTATGGAGGTAAGCCTCCATAGTTAATTACATCGTAAGGAGAATGAATATCTTAAGAATACTCTCGATTAAAGCAGGTGATTGTTGTCTCTAAAGAATTCAAAGATAGGACTATCAAAAAATTGGTTATATTTTAGAAAATAAAGTGGGAGAGATTAGAAGGGGAGAGTTATTATCAAAACCAAAGGAGATGAGTAGGGAGTGCTCATGATACTAAGAAACATAGTGAGCAGTCTAATCTATCCTATGGTTGGGCTTTATGTATTTGAATTTGAGAAGATTCATTTATTTGAGTTGAAATTTTATTAGAAATCTAGGACTTATAATTCCACAACACAAGATTATGGAAATGCCTAAGAGGTGAGGATTTGGGCTTGTAGCTCACAAAGAAAAATAGTAACCTCAGATCATAAATCTAGGGAGCTTTGGCGAGGGCCAAAACATGACCTAAATCTAAGGCAAAAGTGGGTATATTATTTACCTCTACAAGAGTGAGTAAACCACTCGACTGCTGGACTTATTACCGCCTGGAGTGGCAACCAGCTAACTCTTCCTAGCTTTAAATCCATGTAGGCAAGTCATATGCTTTGCAAGATGGTTAAGTTATTTATTTAGAAGAGAAACTAACTCCTTAAACCCACTAACTAAGAGACCAGATCATGAAGGGCATGAATAAGGACTTAAATCTAATGCAAATTTTATCAAATTTTATTTTATTTTTGGACTTTTTATTTTAACACGGGCTATAAGATTTTGTATGCCTACATGTGTGAGAAATTGATTATAGGCCAAATCAAAAGAGAAAGAGGTGTTTTTCCATCAAAGGCTCTTACATGTTAAGTCTTTATTCTCTGTCACAGATGGAAGCCCTCTCTTAATAAGAGTGGAAGAATATGACATGCATGATATTAAGTAGACAATCATCCAGCTAACGGGTTTATATTTTTATTACAATGGTCCCTTAAGCATGACCTCATACATAAAACATGATTAGGCTAATATTAGCCTAACATCCAGACTGTGCACATACACCCTAACATCCAGTCTAAAATAATTCATCATAAAATAAAGCATTCATCAAACCATGCACCACCCTAATATAAAGCTAGAAATGGTGACTTAGACTAATGTGCATGTGTTAAAGCTTGTGTGGTATGTCATTACTAGGCTTTAGAGTTATGATTTGCTAAGTATGAGGGATTTAATTTATAAAGGGTTGATTTCTCTTTAAGTGGTTTAGTTGATTTGAATATCTTACTTAGTGTTTTCTTTTATTTCATATAGCTTAGCAACTAAGTATTATAAAGAGAAGAAAGAGAGGGAATATCTTTTTTATCCCTACCTTAAGACATTTCTAAGGTAAGTTAATTAATGAATTTTCTTTAGTGAATGGCTTATTATGTGTTTTAGTTAACCTTAAGTTTAGGTTCACTCTAAATAACCCTATTCAATAAGAAAGGAATCTTATGATTAATTAGAATGGATTACTATCATAAAACACACATTTGTTCATTTCTTTCTATTATGTATATCATTCATATGGATATCCCTAAGCATACCTATACATGCAATATAAATCTTAGCATACTTTGATGATGAATGCATAGAAGTGTATTTGAAATTTAAATATTTCATTGTTTTTGGATTGAATTATGAATGTATGTCTTTATTATATAGAAAAGAGAGATTTTTCATCCATTAGCTAAATACAGATTCACATGTATAAAGGTTTTTAGTGAGTACGGTGCCATTTTTTTCAACACCAGGGGTGTAAGGTATAAGAACTACTTAGGGCTACTTAGAGCCTCATAGCCTCATGATGTCCAGACTAATATGCTACTTTTCTTAGATACATGTAAATGTATGAATAACTATAAGGATAGGAAAATCCATGCAAAAGGTTATACTTGATTTATTTTATTTATGATTCTTCATTCATTGGCCACACCATACATGCATATGTATAAAGGTTTTAAGTGAGTATGATGCCATTGTTTTCGATAATAGGGGCATAAGATACAAGACCTACTTAGAGCTACATAAAGCCTCACAACCCTAGGATGTCCATGCTAATATACCACTTTTCTCAAATACATATGTATGTACAAAAAGAACCACGTGAATAGGGAATCATGTAAGAAATTATGTTTGATTTGATTATGTGATTTACATATGTGATATGAAATTCTTCTTAAGTCTTAACATGAAGATGCATATGAATAGATTTTAAGTAAATGTTGTGTTCTTTTCAAATGAACTATACACATGCAAATCCTATGTGAATCCATGTTAAGAGAGGGAGAGAGAACTCATATTACACAACTTATACTATAATCACATACAAGCTTATATATATTTGTAATTAATATTACTTCTTTTATAATAATTTATTTATAGGTTTTGAAAATAGCTTTTGATTTAATAGTGATAATAGCCACTCCTATTTTAATTTAAGTTAACACATTCAATTTGATATAAAAGAAAACATTTCATTTAATTAATTTTATAGGAAATGAATGCATGATTTTATATGGCAAGCAATATTTAAGATGATTAGATAGAAATAAAGGAATTTTAGCATATGATTTCATTCACCCCAATTAATTCCTAAGGACAATCATATTAAATAAGGCTATTTAAAATAAACCAAGATTCTTTAAAGACATTTTTAACTTTGAGTTTGATTTGATTTAGGAAATATGTGAGAGGTTTTCTATTCCTAGTTTAATTCCCCAAATGTGAATTAATTTGGTTTAATGAAGAATATTTAAGTTGATTTTATGTTTTAATTAGGTTAAGGAATGAATTAAGTGAATTAATTAACCCTTGCGTATATCACCTTAAGTTAATTAACTAATTAATGATAAGCCAATATGATATGCGACCATAAGAAAAGTAAATTTGCAATGCTCCTAAGAAATGAAAGGGTTCTAATGCAATTGGCTTATGATTAAAAGTTAATTAATCTTAAGGGATCTCACTTAATTACTTTTATGATTTTCTCACACATGTGAGCCAACCATAATTTCATAATCTCTCACCTTGGGTTATTGAACACCCAAGGAACTACCTAAAATAAATTAAAGGTTGCTTATGTGTGGATGAATTGATTCTTAATTTTAATTTTATTAAGCCTTTATTTAATTGATTAAACACTTTTATTATGTTTTAATTTGAATGATGAAATTAATTTAGGGGAAGGGATCAAGAGCAAGGCCCCAATCCTAATCCCTAAATCAATTTCAACATTCAATTAGATTTTGATTTCTTTTATTTTGAAGATTAATCACTTAATTAATCAATTAATCATTCCATTAACCATTGATTAATTTGATTTTTAAAGGTAAAGAAAACTTAGGAAATTAATTAACAAAAGCCTCCCTAATCACATCCCCTAAGTTATCTTACTATTCAACAGAGATAATTATGTTTAAATGATTAATAAAATTAATATTTATTCATTAATTATGATTAATTATATTAAGAGAGTGATTAGGGATTAATCAAGTAATTTCCCTAATTAAGCAACCAATAAAATCTCAGAAAAATAGGGGAGGCAGAGGTCATCCCCCTAAACATCCATAGAAAATTTGATATTAATTGAGTGCTTATTTAAGGTATGATTAAGCTAAATTAGATTTTTGATAAAACCCTAATTAAGCCAAATTCACTGCTCAAAATTAATTAATGATAATTTTACTAGATTCTACTTTGAAATATCTTCAAAATGAGCCTAAGTTTGTATTTTTTGGATTTTTTATAATTAGTTCTAATTTTAGGAAGTTTCAGTATTAAAATCCATTTAATTAGCCTTAATTAAAGCCTTAATCCTGTAAAGCCATGTGGTGGCTGATGTGGCATGCTTTCCATGTGGCACGATAGGATTGGCTATTTAAGTAGTCACATCCACACGCTGACTCAGCCGGTGGCAGATGCGCTTTCTCTATGGACCATATGATCTAAGATCAAACGGCCATGACTCAATCCATGATTTAGGGAAGGAATCGAAGGTTCTACCGGGAGATTTGATCAAAGTAGTTCATCCTAATCATGTGGGAAGGATGGCTCATGATCTATCCCATTTATGAAAGATGAAAGATGGATGTTGTCCATCCACCCTCATTTGATCTGAGCTCACCTGAGCTCGGATTGTCTCCAAAATTTTCCCACACTTTTAAGGAAGGGAGATGCATACATCCAATGATCAATTTTCCATGAAATTTTAATTTAATTTACAAAGGATCAACCCAATTTTCCATACAAGGCTTGCCTTCTAAAATTACCTCACTAGAGCTAATATCAAGAAGTGCAACGCTAGAGGTAGCTTCGCCTAGTTGAGGTGAGGCCCTGTTGAAAAGCTTTGAGCTTGATTTGGTATGGAAGGCTTGGTTGACCAATCCACACACGCAAGGGGCTCAGCTCTAATCAAACTCACTCCTCCCATTACTTGGAAGATTTGGAATTAGTTCAGTTGGCTTCAATAGGGTATGGTGATGGTGTGGCTAAGAGGAATTTAGGATTGATTGTGAAATGAGGGAGTATTTCTCGAGATTGTACTCCCCTATTTCAGCTTTGCATAAGAATGAGAAATCCAAATTTTGCAGTGCTTGGGAAGGCTTGGAATCACTTTGTGGGATTTTAGAAATGGCCTCGGAGGGCTCACGATGTAAGTGTGTGCAAAATTGTTCTCAAATTGAGGGGGTATACTCCTCAATTTCCCATCATGGATGGACGATAGCGTGTGCATGATTTTCACTGGCTCACTACTGTCTGGCTGTTGAACTTGTCTCCATCAAGTTAGGGTAGCATGCTAGGGATGGTAGGAATGATGGGAGGTATCCATTGACCCATTGTGCAAGGATGCAAAGGCTTGGATCCAGTGGGTGCTCAGTTTGGGGTGGAAGTAAGTCAACTCACCGCCCAATGGTCCTTGGCTGACTTAGGGTGAGAGGTTGGCTAGATGGGTCAGGAGAAGTTTCCATGGAGTGCTAATGAGCTGCCATGGGGATGGGAAGGTTGACTTTGGCTTGGATCTAATGATTTTAAGATTTAAATCCAATGGTTTAATGGCTAATCCCCTTGGTGGGGCTCACTTGGCTTTTAAAGAGGTCTTAAGCTGACCTAGGGTGAGTTTAAGCTGAGTTAGGTCAGCCCATATGATCTCCCTAGTTAGATTTGAGTGGTTTGGCTTAGATTGGTCAAATGGGTTTCATTTGGGCAAGGTTGAGTTGGGTTGACCAATTGGTCAAATTGGGTCAAACAAGGTTCATATGATGATTTGGGAAGTTTTGGTTCAATTAATTTGGATTGGTTTGGTCTAGGTTTGGATTTGACTCATTTGGATTCAAAAGGGTCAAATTGGTCAAGTTGACCAATTTGACCAAATTGGGTTGGGTTAGGTGTTGAGTCAAGTTCAATTGATTGATTAAAAATGATTGTAGGCTTTTGTTTGGTTTGATTTAGAATTAATTTGAATTTTGATCAATTTGACCTTTTAGGTCAATTTGGGACTAGGTTGGGTCAAGTTAGGCTCAATCATGGCTTTGACCAAGTTCAATAAGTGATTTAGAATGAACTTGAGCCATTGGTTGCAATCAATTTGAATTAAATCATGATTTGACTCATTTTGGCTTTTTAGGCCAATTTGGGTCAACGTAGGTCAAGTGGCCAATTAGGCTTTGGTCATGTTTAATCACTGATTATGAATGAGTTTGAGTCAATTGTTTCAATCAATTTGGCATATGATAGGTTTTGGCTTGTTTTAGTTTTGTTTGGGGTAAATGTTGACATGGTCAAAGGCTATGTTTGACTTGGTTTGACCCAATTCAAGGTGGTTGATCACCCCATGATGATTGTTGATCATGGTTGAGGTTTAGATGGGCTTAGTTCAATCCAATTTGTGTTGTATTAGAACTTGGCTCAGAAAGATATTTTAAGTCACTTTTGATCAATTGAGCCTAAATGGGTCTATTGGCTTGATCAAGGTTTGATTCAAATTTAGTTGAACCCACATATGCACTTAGGATTGAAACATAAATCCAATTGTAATTGGTTTGGAGCCAAATGGGTTTTGTCTCATATGACAATTTCAAGTCAAAAGGGTCAATTTGGGCTTGATTTGGGTTGACTTGGATTTGGTTTGATAATGGTGGTTGATGTTTATATTTGGATCAATGATTGAAAGAATAATTGAATCATGAAGAAATCCATGCATTTTGAGTTGATTAGGGTTTCATTTAGCCAAGTTCAAAAGTTTGGCTTAAAGGGCTAAAAATGGGAATTTGATTTGATTTGAGTTTAGTTTTGGTCATTTGAATATATATAATTCATTAATATTTATGAATATAAATGAAGATATAAATAGCTTATGAGAAAATCACTTGAGTTTGGAGTGATTTGAAACCAAATTTGATTAAGCTTAGGGATGTAGGTCAAAATGGCTAACTTGGGTTTTGATTTGGTTTGATTTATTTTTGGTCATTGGAGGGTGTGTTTCACTTATATTTATAATTATAAATGAAGGAATGATTAATTTATAAAGGAATCAATCATGTTTGGGTTCATTCGGATCAAGATTTGATTAGGTTTATGGAGGTGAGTCCGTATGGCTTAAGAAGGGTCTTGATTTGGTTTATTTTGTTTTGATTTGATTTGAATGCTTTGAATTTAAATTTCATTTATATTTTTGAATATACATGGAGGAATGATTGATTTATAAAGAAATCAACCAAGCTTGTGTTGGTTTGAAGGAGTTTTGGCTAAGCGTATGAAAGTGGTTCATATGGCTTAGGGAAAGATTTTAAAATTTGGACTTAATCAAGGGTTTCAATCATTTGGAGTTTGGAATTGATTCATGATTTAGAATTTGATCTGAGATTGAATTTGATAATTGAAAAAAATAATTGGATTGGGGTTGATTTGGATTTGGTTAAGGCTAAGTCGATAAGATAAAATCAAAGGGCTTAGAAAGGGATTCAGAGTTTGAATTTAGTGATGGATTTCAATCATTTGATTGATGGATTTGATTTTGGGGTTTGGAATTTTGAATTTGAGGTTTGGGTTTGAAAGAGGGAAGCAAGGATTGGGTTTGGGCTATAGGGTAGGCAAGTCTTCATAAATCCCTAAGGCACAACCCATTCCAATGGCTAACTTATCTAAGTCTCTAAGGTTAGGTTAAGTGTTCACCTAATCACTAGAAGTGTCTTAAGACCAAGAAACTCTTAGCATCTATGAGAGTCATAGATCTATGATGAGAAAGTTGAGAGCTCACTCTAAAAGTGAGGTCAACAATACTTGAGAGAGGAGTGTTCTAGTATGATTAAGAAGGTAGAATAAATGCATTCCCCATCTTAGTGGAAGTCAGCATGTCAATGAGTAAGAGAGCCTCAACTTCAATCCAAATATTAAAGAAACCTTTTTACAAACAAATGTCAATAGCTTTGTTTACAACCATTAATTCAGCATAGATAACAGAATAAAATTTACGAAGATAAGTAAAAGCACAAATGACATTACCTTTAAAATCCCTAAAAATATCACCACAACCAAATGTATTCTGAGAGATAGAGCCATCTATATTAATTTTAATAATATTATTATAAGGTTTTATCGAATATATAATCCTATCTTCTTTACAGAAGGTTATCACAGGCAGGTAAAGGCCCAATTTTTTGGCCACAAATTTGCATCCTCTAAAATAAGTGTTAATAATTAAATTAGCATTAAATAAAGCATGAATTTTTTTTTTTTGGTTATAGCAATAATCCTTTTAGGATTCATAGGAATTCCATGATATTTGGCATTATTTCTATCCATCCATATGAACCAAATAAGGGTAATGGTAATTAAAACTTTGATATGACCTTTCACAGTTTTTTGGAAACAGGCTTCAAGAAGTTGATATAAAGAAAGAAAACCATGGAAATGGTTAGTATTAAAAAGACCATCATACCAAAACCATAATTTAGAGACAATAACACCATTGAAAAAAAACATGATTAACATTTTCAATATGAAAAAAACAATAACATTTGGAAGGAAAATGAAAACCTTTATCCTAGAGCAAGGAATCAACAAGAATGAAGTTTTTCAAAATTCTCCAAGTAAGGATAGAATAAGAGATAGGGATGATATTATTCCAAAGTTTAACAAACACATTAGAAGAAATACGAGCATCTCTAATATAAATCCAAGCCTCTTTAAGAATAAAATCACCATTATAAGACAACTTAAAAAACAATTGACCAGGCTTGTTGGAAAGGATAGGAATATTAGTAAATTTATCCAAAAGAGAGATAGGAATAAATTCGATATGTTTACTATCATTCCACCTATTTTTAAACAAAAAGGAGTTAACTTTAGAAGCAGCAGTAGAATGGGTAGATAAAAAATAATCAATAGAACACCACCAATCCAATTATCTTACCAAAAGAAAGAAGATCCCGAAAGGTATATCCCAAGATATCAAGGAATCAGCCTCCCATTTATTGGAGAAAAGCCTTTTCCAAATCGTGGATTCCCCCACTTTATAAGTACAGATTAGAGGGTGCTTACCCTAGTAGTATTTAGCTATCATAAAATTAGCCCAAAGGCTATCTATTTTTCTAAAATTCCACTAGAGTTTATGTGAGAAGGTAGTAATAGCTTCCTAATAGTTTGCAACCAAGCCCACACTTCACCTAGAGGACCACAAACATTTGGCGCCAAGAA